>VDFB02130303.1:0-12129 GCA_007258455.2 Sequoia sempervirens | reverse complement strand
AAAAAGTCCACTTTCATTAGTGTTCTCTTTTGGGATTTCCCTAGTGCTGGCATATGTACTGTTCTTTTGGAGGTTTGGTTGAGTCAGTGAAGTATTCATAAGTTTTTAATGTCTCCTTGTCTTTTTTTCATCTCTTGTACTGGTGTAGGAGTACCTTGGCATAATTAGGCCTCTATGAAGCAATGTTTTGAAATTTGATTCAATGTTATTGTTCCTACTTTTTAAATCATGTTATTAGAGTCATGTTTCATATATTTGAGGTCATTTTGAGGTCATTTGATGTTTATTAAGTCCAAAAGTGCAAAAATGAAAACAATGTAAAAAGTTTTCAACTTAATCAAAAAGGAAATATTAAGAGATGAAGAGTCGTAGGGTCGGTTAGAGGCAGTTAGAAGCCTAAAATTTAGTTTTTTTTTCCTTTAAAAAGGGTTTTGTATCTTTTAGAACTTCGAGGGTGGTTGAATAAAGAATAAGTTCAAGGAAAATCTCTAATTTTTAATCATTTTTCTTCAAAAATATTGCATTTCCAGGCATTGTACAGAATTGTACGGCCTTGAAGGCATGGTAGAATGGTTGGATATGGTAATAATATTGATCACCTTCTTGTTACATCAAGGTTCATGCATTTTAGTTAAGATTTGTGTGAGTTATTGTGGATTTACTTCAGACTACTAAAACCCTCAGTTAAGGTAAGCAGACACAAAAATAATTATGTTTCTCCTTTATTAATTGGTGTAATCTTCTAGTTTCTTGTGAGATTATCCTATTATGAATGTTCTTTCATGTTTTAGTGGATTTAGGGAAAAATCATAAAGATAAGATGTGAGGGAATGAAGTTTCTTGACTGAAACTGTGTGTACAGTCTATGAATAGAGTAATTGTGAAGGTTAAGCCCTTAGGGTTTTGTGAAAATACTTTGTAAACAGACTTTGATGCTTTGAAGTGACTCCCACACATAGTCCTATCAACAAAGATCATGGAGCCAAACATACACCATCATTGTGTCTAGAAGGGTAGGGAAACAAAAAAAATACCTTTCATTTTGTCAATTTCGATAACTTTGATTTTTTTAAAATTTTGAATTTTTTTTACCATCATAAAAAAAATTACCATAGGCCAATTTGCCCCCTGCCATTGTGCAATTTTGGGTTGACATTTTCTCTTTCGCAAGATTTTGGCCTTTTAAAAAATTTGGCCTATAGGGCCTTTTTGAAGGAATATTTCTCTATTTTATTGCAAGAATTTTGTGGCCTGTATAGCATATTTGCAGGATTTACATCTTTCCAACACCTAGTTTCTGACACATTTTTTGTCACATATTGGAAATGGTTTGTTTTTTATTATTGATTTGCTCGATGGAAAATTTTTGAAGGCCTAGATTTGTGCACATTTGAAGACTCCTACCTACAAATGTGCACATCATGCAGCCTTTGAGTGACCTACAGTCTTGGTATCCAATCTCTACGGTTTGAGTATATCTCCCATTGGCATGTTGATATGTGACAATTGTTTTTGATCTTTGGGTAGGCTTTGTCAATTGGTGAAGGCAAGGAAATTTATGGCGACAGGTTTGTCATTGGGACATTGGCTCGAATTGACCAAAATATAGCATGCAACCTCTGATGGAACAAACAAAGTCTAAATCACCAGATTTGCAACAAGATTCTCTAAATGTGGGAACACGGCATTCATTTGCCCTGTCATTTTCCTTCTCAAAGGCCCTCACCTCTCTCGCCTCTAGCTTTCCTGCCCAGCCTTGTTCCTGGCCTTCCTTCCTGACTCACTAATTTAAACACTTGGGTCTGAAAGCCCAGAACTCTGCCCTGGGTGGTTGGGATGTGCTGGGTTCTGCAAATCTCCAGTTAGGGTCTTGGTGCAGTATGCGCGCGCGCGGTGCCAAAATTCAAAATATATAGTTTATATATATTCTATTTCAACATATAGTTTATATACAAAATATATATGCTATGTCAACATATAGTTTATTTTATTTTCTACAAAATATAATTTTTGTTTGGTGGCTTGTTGAGCTTATATAGTTGGTTTTCTCTTTCTTTATAATTTTTGATGATTTATTTCCTATGACATGATTGAATATTATCTACAGTCCTAGTGATTGTTAAAAAGGCTTATGATATGTGATGTTTAATCATGATGGATCTCTAAGAATCAGTGATTGAAATACTACTTGACTAAAGATTGAGCTATATGATATTTTGTCATTTAAACATCATGGAAGAAATGCTTGCAATCAATGTCTTATTAATGTAGCCTACAAGGTTTCTTTTCCTAGTTTTTTTTGTCCTATTCTTGTTATGACTTATTTTTTTACATTGGTCTATTACAGTAATGGGGAGAATATCCAGTGAATCAATTCTTTCAGTCTCTTTGATTCTTATCCTTGTGCATAACGATTTTTCTTCTATCCTATGATTCATTGATTGTTGGTTTAAAACACTCATTACAACTAACATGGACATGAATTATGATGTGGGTGTGAGAAGGGATTGTTGAATATGAAGGAATGGTTTAGGAAAGTACTCCTTAATCCAAATGAGTCATTTTCTTGTCATGGAATGTGTTAAGAGACTTTAAAATTAATATATTCAATCTAGTTAATATTGACACATCTAAAGCATGCCAAAGGCACTTCAGAGATATGCTATGACATAAAGAAGATTGTTAAGGTGATGTTAAGTCTTGATCCATTAGGGTAGGAAAACATAGATGCATTGGTACAAAAGGTTCCATTCAACTTGGAGGAAATGGATAATTACCTAAGGGGCTAATGTGAGATTGGACCAAGTTTATATTATGATACAAATAGCTTGGGAAGAGGGATGATGAAATGGTTAAGTATGGGAAATTGTAGAGATAAATATAACACCAAGGGAAGAACACTAGAACTAATTTTAGCACTATGGATTAATCCAAGACTCAAAATTCCACTCAGAGGCATCCCTTACCTCTTAAATTAATTCCATAGGTGGTTTTATCCTCCAATATAGTGCCATTAGTTAGCTTATCATGTGAACTTACGCTATAAGTAGGATTACCATACACTTTCATAACATGTATGTGTGGTTTCAAAAGGTTTATACGTTCTTGTGAATTTGAAAGAAAGGCATGTTTTGACTTTTCCAATAGGTGTTAGGGGTTAATTTGACTTGGTTTTAGCATTAGAGTGACAAACCTTGTGGTTTAGGTTCCATAAACAAAATATACTAATTTTTTTAGCTTCCTATTATCATCTTTATATTCAATGAGCTTTTTAAAGATCATCTAAATATTCTTTGCTAATGAAAATGCACAAACTGATGTGTAATAGATCCAAGGTGAGGCTCAGAGAGCCTCATCTTTTGAAACCATTAACCAAAGAAATGCTAAGAACAATATATGAAAGAGATGAAGAATAAGGCAACTTGTATTATTAGGAAGGACGAGATGCCTTTATATAGCATGATGTCATGTTTGAGTCTTGAAACCCTCCCATATCGTCAATGCATGTGTCTAGGATAACCATGTCAAGTTTCAATTCCACAAGCACAAATTGAAAAAAAATCAACGTTGGCCTCATTCACATGTCACTATGCGGGGTCAACATGAGGAAACGCTAATTTTTTGGGAATGAAATAACCACAGATATGATCAAATAATATCTAATCATAAATAGTCGTAGAGTAATTAGGATTTGATCATATGGAAATTTCTGGGAGAGCGACAATAGTTGTAACATCATGAATTAATTATGTAATGTAAAAATTAAAACATCATGAATTAATTATGTAACCTTATGATTCAAATATAATTCTATCAAGAAATTAATATCAAATAGATAATGTAATCACATAACTCATACATTTCAATGTCATTGATCTTCTTCTTCATCCAACTCTTTGTTTGTATCATCTGATCTAGATTCGACATTGTAAGGATTGATCATATCATCATCATCGTCATCGATATTAGTTTCGATAATGTCATCATCGAGGGATATCATCTTCGAAAATTAACTCCCTACATCATCATGATCTAGTCCTCTTCTTCCACATCTTCATCGGGCACATCATCAACTAGCTGTTGATCACGGTCATCATCTCATCATCTTCTAGTTCTTTGGTATCTTCTTCTTCCACCATTATACTTTCACGGCCTTCCTCTTGGATTCATGTCCCCAACAAAAACCAGCCAACCTGGGTTACCCTAGATCCTCTAAGTAAATACCTACTCACATTGGCTTGGAAGAAAGTAGGCTCATTTCGAGTCGCTCGTCAAATAACTTTACCATTGTAATAATAAATCCATTTTCATGTTCAATAACAATTCTCTTGGTCATTTCGTTTCAATCATAGCTTTGTACCATTAGACAATGAACAAAATTAATCTGAAGGACTTAAATTCACACTCAAGTATATCATCCAAAATCCCATAGTATCTATTTTCTAAGACTTCTGGATGTATGTCGCTTCTAGATGAAACATTAGTCACCTGAAAGACTGCAGTTATACCAGAATCACAAGTTTTCTTCATGTCATCCAACATTTTGATTCAAAATTTATGACCATTGCACTACATAGCCTTGTGGTGTTTCACCTGCAATATGTCAAACATGTAAAAATTATTGCAATATCGTCAGTTGATAAACATATTTATTCTTGACCGAATGTATGCAGGAAAATCATCTCAAGATATATATACATCAATATACTTGAGAATAATTAAATAATATGGGTGATTAATATATTTATACGTACTTTTTTATCTCTTAAACCATATGATAAATCAATTTCCCTTTGTGTAACATTGGAATCTCCATTACGATGAGTTTCTTTAACCAATGAAGCCACACCTTCCCATGTGTCTTGTGACCAGATTGTTGACATCGTTCAATCCATACCGTCATCCAATCAAGCTTGTTTGTGATGTAAAAATATAGTGCATCACTCTCGACCAATAGTGTAAAAAAATTGAAATTCACAAACAACGTATAATTAGTCAATTACCACAATATACGACCTTAATTTATTATTGATGTACTTGAAAACCTAACATCCCACTACCAATGATCTTATTATCTTTCGTAAGAAACCTCTGAACTATATGTATCCAAGACCCATTGTTCACACATTTCAAATTGAAGAGATATAACATATCGGCCAAGCAGTATCTATGTTACCCCAATCATGTTTTATGTTTATATTGGTAGGATACAATATATCGACACAATAACTAGCAAGCTTCACTGATAAAAACATTGTAGGAATGGCCTACATGTGTTGGAACTAGAATTTTCATTCAAAATTTTGATGTTCCTTTCATATGAAATCATTTTTTTCCCTTAAAAACTATGTTTTTACCATCCACAAGGTCAAAATTGCCTTTTACCGCCTTATCGCAGCCTCCAATAAAGAAACTCATGGTAGCACGGTGGGTAAAGGAAGCAATACACTGTATATCGCTATGTCGTGGAAGGTTGATGTCTTTCCTGCAGTAGAGTGGGGTCATGGTTAATACTAATAGAGGGAACTGCTATACTGCGAGGGGTTGAAATGAAGCCCACGGTAGAGCAGTAAGTGAAGAATAGAGGTAATAATGCACCGCCATACCACAGAGGGTTGGAATGGAGCCCGCGGTAGAGTCGTGAAATAAGAATAGAGATAAGGAGAAACTGCTATATCACGAGGGGATGCAAAATGGCATGCAGTAGTGTGGTAATCTGCCATTGGAGCATTAAATGAAGGCCAATCACATCAATCAGCATCGAAGTATGAAATTCAGCTCGGTATGAAAGATTTGAATGATGAAGAACTTAAGATATGAAATTAATGTGGTATGATATCAAAATTGAACAAGAAAAATTGAGAATTCATGTGCTTGTGATAGCAGAAGCTAAATACAGGAAAGCTCAAAGTATGACAGTGGAAGAATTCTACAGAGCAAGCAAAATTCTAGGTAAGTCTACTTATCATTCACTGAAATTTAAACAATGGTACCAAACAAATTAGAGGCAAGAACTAAAAAGGAAGAAAAATCTAGTAGAATTTCATTGCAGTCGCCATTACTTGCCATGTTACCTGGTTCAGTAGATAAGGGTTCTAAGAAAGTCTTTAAGGATTTAGCTTAGGGGTGTAGGGACCCAATAATTCCACAATTTGAGTGGAATTTATATTCGTATTTTTATAGGAATAGAGATGAAAGGGTTCTAGTGTCAAACCCATGGACTTTTGACATAGGAAAATTAGTTGTTCCTAATTTTTTTGTTGATTTTGAGCTAATTAGAGCCTTAGCCAATAGATATCATGCCCCATAAAAAATGATCAGACTTCCAGATGGTCAATGTATGGTAGATATCTTGAGGGAAGCTATAATTAGGTGTTTTGACCTAAACGGGCAGGCTATCACTGAAATTGAATTGGGGAAGCTGGAGCAAGAATATAAAAGGTTGAAAAGGACCTATAGAATTGATGAACTCCCCTTACACATGAAAAGGGGTGACAAAAAAAGAGTCCTGCCCATTCGCTCTTCAAGACTTGAACCCTTTCCAGTGTCTGACTTTCAGAACTATTTCAAAAATACCTACTATGCATTATGTCAAATTCTTGGAGTTGATGCAAAGGAGAATATGTCGATAGGGTTGATGAGAATGGCCATGATTATCCAACATCCTGAATCAAATGTGGATTTTTATTTTGCTTCATTCATTAAGGAATAGATTCATGAAGGTCTGTTATAGGTTAGGGAAGCCAAGGCCCCCATAACTTTTAGAAAGTACTCCTTATTATGTCATTTGATTCTATCTCAAAATGAAACAAAATGGACAAAGAGGATGAAATTGAGAACACATGAGAATGGAGTTATGCTCCCAATACAAAATTGGTGTTATATTTGGGAAAATAAATGCAATGAAAGTGATTATGTTGTATTTAGGGATGATTTTTTCATCAGACTGATTGCTCAGCTTGGTTTTCCTACACCAAGATTACCACAATCCCTAATGGATGTCATGAGATCCCTGCAATACAAACCAGATCAAGGTTTTACACATAATTATGTTGATTCATTTTTGATGCCACAACACACCATCATTAGGGTATATGGTTGTGATCAGGCCCCTCATATTTTACCAAAATTTGTGCCTAGCAGAGTATTGTTTTTAGAATTTATGTGGAAAATGCTCTAGATGGAGCATGATTTGATTAAAAATAAGAGAAAAGGAACATTTCTACTTGATTTGACGCTATTTGAAGAATTTTCAATTGGATCAGATATGTTGGAGGAATTGCAGAGATTTATAAAAGCTAATTTTTCTCTTAGATCAAGGAAAGAGAGAATATGTGATCCAGAAGGCCACATCAACAATATCAGAACCCTACTCACAAAGAGGGAAATAACACATGAATTTGATTTGGAAGAGGATGTAATAAGAAACCTAGTCTATTTTGCAGATGTGTTTGAAAGAAGGAAAATATGGTTAATGATGATGAGATGGGAGGATCAAGAGAGAGGAAAAGATAAGAAGTTCAAGGGGTTTTTTTATGAGGAGCCAAATTTGTTGAAAAGAATGCAATTAGTCCTTGGTAAATTTGATGAATTATCTAAAAAGGCTCAAGAAGAGAAATCAGCCCCACTTCCTACACCCCAACCACCAACATCCATAGCCTCTACATCACATACACCACCTTCATCACCAATTCATCCATCTCCTCCATCTCAAACAGATGAGCCTCCTGCCAAGAAACAAAAGATTGGGTCACTAGTGGACTATGAGTCAAGTGATGAAGAACAAGAGGCAGTCTTAACTTTGGCTGAGATGAAAGAAGTTGCAGAGAAACAAAAAATCCTTGAGCCTCGTGATCCCAAGATGAGAATATCGAAGGAGGCTATTGATGAAATGCAGGATGATGAAAGAATTATTGCTTCCCTGAGATTCATGGAGGATGATGACTTTATCCATACTAGGGAGTTCAAATATTTTCTTCTAAAAATGAAGATGAAACAATTTGATGATAGACTAAAAATTAACCTCATTGGAGCTGATGATTCGAAACATGCAGAAGTGCAAGCACAAACAATGGCAGAGTTAAATATTGACAATGTCAATATTACTCCTAAAGAAGCAAGGGAGTTAGTGTTGAAAAGTAACATGCTCATTATACTAGGAATGGAGCTCTCCAAAGTGTTTTTGTTGGATCAAATCAGAGCTCAAGATGATCCCAAATTGGTTGCAGAATTTGATTTGGAAGGAGTATCAAGGACAGCATATAATCCAACCACCCAAACCCTTGCCCTATGGACAAAACATAAAAGCACAAGGAAGCCTAGGATTCTAGATGTGGTGTAGGAAATGAGAGGGTCTTCTCTAGTAAGAACTATGAAGGAAACTACTCCCACAAAAGCAACAACCATGACAATGCATTCAACAATGTTTACAAGAGATGTAGTGGAAAACATGGAAAAGAAGATGACAGAGTATGAGAAAAGACTCAAACTATCAAATGAGGAGATAAATAAGTTATTCATTGAAAATGTCAGATTGAAACAACAATTGCAACAAGCCACAGATGTAAAGGGGAATGAAATGGTTGTATATCATCCACCTTCTTCAGTTGAAGATCCACATATTCAACAATTGAAAGAAGAGGTTGAGAAACTAAAGAATCATAATATGGATGATATCAAACGACACATCTTGAGTACCTTGGAGGAAATACTGAAACACAGAGTTGAAGTTTTAAAAGAGAAAATAAGTGGAGTTCACGAGGGCTTCAGTCATTTGGTAAAAGCTCTGGAACCGATAAATACTAATTCCCCTATCTTAGAGGAATTGCAAAAAAGATGGAAGCCCACTTACCATATCTTAACCACTCTGTGTAAAGCCACACAAAGAGATCCTGATGCACCCCCAAGGTTAAAACCTACTCAAGAAATGGTAAAAGGAATCATTGATGAGCATAAGTATTTGATTGATATGAGAAGAAGGTAGAAAACAAAAGGAATTCATTTGACTCAATAAAACATAATTTTAGCCCTCTGATCGTTAAAGGTGATGTTCAACTCAAGGATGTGGATGAATGGAGAAATGAATTTGATCAAATGGTTCCACAGTGTTTGAAACTTATATAGGGTGATGGTAATATCAATCTAGAAAAATTTCATGCTCTGCTTGATGGAATTATTGCATTGGATAATGGTTATACAAAGTTGATTGTAGATGCTAGAAACTTGCTCGATAGTAGATGGAAAAGCCACCTGTCAAACTTCACTGCTGCATAGGAATACAAGTGGCTAAATGATTTGACCATAAGCAACTGGTAGGAGAAATACCTCGGTTCAGATGAAGATTAATCACTATCAATGATGATTATCATAAAGTAAAAGCTTTGCATAGGTCTTTGGTGACTTGGGATTTTACTCGGAGATTAACATAATTGTCACGTGTTAGTTGTTAATTATTTCAGTTATATTTTACATGCTAGTTAAGTTTTGTTATCAACAGTCATGTATTTTGGTCTGAAGCTTGTTGCCTCTCCTATAAATAAGAGAGACCAGGACCAAGAAAAAATTATTAAGATAGGAGTAGATAGAAGTAGGAGAATAGGGATTGATACAATGTTTACATCATAAAGGACCAAGATGCACGTGTAATTTTTTTGATGAAGTTAATGGAAAATATTTGATTCGGTGGCTCTATGTTGGTATCAATTGTTTGTTAAGTTAATTGAAGATATTTCCAGATTGTCTCCATATTTAATATTACTCTATTGTTTAAATTGATATATCAAGCATATTTTCAATTTATCAGTGCACATTTGTTGTATCTGTGTGGCATAATTAATTAGGTCTTTCAAGTAAAGATTAAAGTCCTCTTGATTATTCACAACAACTTAGGAATATTATTTTGGATTATTAAAGAAGAATTTGATAATTGCATCCCTGCCTGTTTATACAAGTTATAAACATAGAAGTTCCAAACAGTTTGAATTATTTCCATTCATAAGTCACTTGTCTCTAATTTCTACTTGACTCCATATACCCAACAGAGCACTAGTCTTCACATTTCATCACTTAGTTTCATTTCATTTTAAACGTTTTACATTTGTTAACTAAACATATTTCTTTGATACTGTTTATACAATTTATGCTAGATTAGTAGTACATCTGTTCACTTTCAAATTGCCATTGTGAATAGACTATTGTAGGAGGAATCACATAGTTCAAGTCTGCTTCATTCACATAGGTATACACACCTAGGTCTGGCAGCACCTGAAGAGAAGGTCTAAAACCATTTGGCCTTGTATGTTACCCTGAAATGTACCAAGAGTTTGGAAACCTCTTGAGGTATTTTTACTTGCATTTTTGAGAGCTAACAACGTGAACGAGAAAGCACATTGTACAATATCGGCATAGGCACATTGCATTCATACATATCGGTAGAAGAAATTGGGCTATATATTTTGATTAAAAAGGAACAAATAGAGAATGTAGCAGCACAAGAAATGCATATCGGCATAACTCATGAAATTTCCCTTGACAAAATACTCATCGTCGGCCATTGGAAGCCTAACAAGTGATAATTCCGATCTCATATACTACTCCGATGAAGATAAAAGGCTCGTATCGGGGACACATTCTTTTTATTCTACCGATGGGTTATTCAAGAAAGTAAAAGATAGACTCCCTCAGGATTTCAGCATGAGGTACACCGATATATTTCATCGGAGGAACACATTGATATTGGAACAATAGAAAATGGACCGCTCGATGACACATCTTACACCAATAACATTTAGTCGGGAGAACATATCTCAAGTTACGCTGACAAGGGAATAATCAAAGTAAGACGTTGCGATGACATAGTGGATAAAATAAGGCACTAGCAATGAAAGACTTATTTTCTGGAGTAATACAATACTAGTACTTTTCTATTTGTGTGTGGAAGATTCTTTCATTTGGACTAGTTCTCTGTTGTTTCTTTTCAAGCAATTGAAGGAAATGTAAAATGTATTCTAATTAATCTCCATGATCATCTTATAATTACCTCTCACTTTCCTCAATCTACCTTTCCCCATCAGGTACTCCCCTTCGAATTTGTTAATGGGATTGGGATCCCAAATGCAATCTACATGGATCTTTGTTGTGAACATAGGAAGATATTCAGTAATGTACACCATAGTCTGGTATACCATATATCCCTCCACCATAGAACCCTCAAGATGTGATCTTTGTCTAACCAAAGCCTTCAAAAACTTCAAGTGCCTCTCAACCATCCACATTGACCTTGTGTGTACAGGTCCACACAATTCAATCTCCTCAACTTGGTGTATGAGGTAGTGTTATTGTGCATTGAAAAATGTCAAAGGTAGACACTTTTGCATTTCACACATTAGACGAGGAATTTTTCTTCCAATAATTTATATCTTCTCTATGGATTTATTTAGATGACAACCATCTACAAGGATTCAAGGTGCAAATAATATATTAATGAGATTTAAACAAAAAATATATATATATTACATAACAAGTAAAAAAAATGGAAAAATATAAGATCTATATAAAAAATTAAACAAATATTGCTACTTCACCATGTATTTTCCAAGATCATATATAACTTGCTTGACATTGTTGTCAAAGTTGTCTAGGAGAGATAGAGGTAGAACGTATTGTAACAATTATAAAATGATCTTTTCATTATTTTTCCAAAAGTAGTAAACACAATACACTAAAAAGTACATGCATTATACAAGTGTATATAATATACCAGAATAATTACTTTAATGAAGGTATACCAATCATGCGTTTTCATCCCTGACCCAAATTCACCTTTCTTTGTTATTATATTGTTTATGTTCGCAGCAAATCCTATGAGAAATCAAATTTTTTGTATGACTTCTTTTATAGCATTGCTTTGTTGCCCATTAACAACCAACTAAGGGTGTATGAGTTAATTTGGTCTCCATCGATATTTAACTGACATTTTTCATTGCATGATTGATTCCTGAATGTCACTACAAATTTTGAAAAAAAATCTTTGTCATGCTCTTCATCCAATATTTTCTATAATGTTTTATTATATTTTTCCAATATGCATTGTATCAAAATGCACAATTTGTAGCTACTCATAGTAACTCA
>VDFB02130302.1:0-19229 GCA_007258455.2 Sequoia sempervirens | reverse complement strand
TTTATGGTTTGGTACTTCAAAAATTGGATTGTAGAGTTGTAGTGTTTGGCAATTTAGTTTAAGTGTACTAGTCATGTACATTCTTAAGGTGTCTATTGTTGAGAAGGATTTTGATGGATTTTAGGAGGATAGAGGAACATTCTAGATCATGATGACACATGGTTTGTTGTTCACAAGTCGTCATTGGATTTTAGGAAGCATGTAATTCAAAGTTTAATGTTGTTTGCACAGGTAACGACTAACTCGGTGTTTACACTACATTCAAAGATTTTCAAGCATTAATTATTGTGTAGCATGAAATACGAGAGTTGATTTGGGTTACAACTAATTTTTTTTGTTTACTTTTCATTCCTATCCACCATAAGAGTTTTTATTCTTGACCTAGTTTTAATTTGAGAAGTGCAAGAAGATTGTAGCCAACTTGAAGATGTTTTAAAAGTTGTGGATGGCATAAATGAAAATTCAATTGATGTGAGATGAAGTATGGAATAGATTTGAATTTTGTGATATTAAATTAAGTGCAGAAGTGTGAATTTTAGTGTGAGCTTTATTGTAAGATTGTTGAATGTAGTGAGCTAAGGTATCTTGATCTTCTAAAGGCTTCTATTATTGGTGGAGTTGTTTTGGTGGAATCCTCACTGTGTTTTTTCTCTCATTGGGTTTTCTATGTAAATCTAGTATTATCTTGTGCATGGTGTTGGCTATTTCAAATTTTGTTATCTTCTTTTCACATTTAAACATCATAATAGATTAAGGGTTTAATGAGTGCATGTGGATGTGATTACTATTGAGGGTTTTGATGTTTTAACTTGGTATAACTATTTCACCACCTTGCCTCTCAATTGTCTTATTCATTCAACAATTGGTATTGGAGAAAGCTTCCTTGGAGAAATCTTAATTGCTTGAGGTAGATTTGGATGTCGAACAAGAAGGAGATCCCTATGCTTGATGGTACAAACTATGCATTCTAGAAGGTGAATATGGAAGGCTATTTGATTTATCTTGGATATGAAGTTGAAATGGCATTAAAGGTTGTATACACCATACCTAAAAAGGGTTTGCATAAAAGTGATGAAATAAAGGCTTATGAAACATATGGAAAGGAAAGGTTTGTTCTTTTGACCAATCTTTCAAATAATTAATTAGTGAAAGTTATGGATCTAAAAACTGCTAAATAAGTTTGGGAATACTAGAAAGTATCTATGAAGGAGATGATAAGGTGAAACAAGATAAGTTACAAAATATGAAAGCATAATTTGAGAATTTGTAGATGTTTGATGATGAAACAATCACAAGTTACATGCAGAGGGTTAATGAAGTGGTAAGTGCTATGAGAGGTCTTGGTGCACAAGTCAAAGAACCTAAAATGATTTTAATATGTACACTAGAGATCATTTGTATAGAAAACTAACTACATTTGAAATAAGGAAAATTGTTCTAAAAAATGGTGCAAAAGTGGAGACTACTTTTAAGACTAGAAAATTACAAAAAGCTAAAGATATAGATGAAGATTATCTTAATGATGTGGAATCTAAGTTTGTAAGAAGGATGAAAAAGGGCATTGACAAGAACAAAGGTAAATTACCTTTCAAGTTCTTTATTTGTGGAAATATAGGTCACTATGCTTCAATATGTTCATATAGAACCATGAACAAAAAGAAAAAGGAAAAAAAAGGAAAGATGATCAAGAAAATATACTATGTTAAAGAAGATGCTAGTATTTCTGATGATGAATTTTTTTTTGGAGACTTTGATGATAATGAATGCTTGTTCTTAGATTTAGAAGATGAATCTAGTTCCACTAACTCTGATCATTGTATGAAGGAAAGTGTCCCAAAGAAAAAGGATAAAGTTGGAGGTACCATGGTATCTTCTTTCCATGTTAGATAGGATAAGAACTATTGGGTTATTGATAATGGTTGCTCAAATCATATGATCAGAGAAAAGTTTAAGTTTGTTAAACATCACAAATATGATGTAGGACTTGTTAAATCTAGATATTATTCAAGTGCTAAGATTTGTGTTCATAGGTTCACTCACTTTTGATGGCAAGAATAATAATAAATATATTTACCGTGTTAAATGTTTAAGACATAACCTCTTGAGTGTTGGAAAAATGTGTAGAAAAGGATAGAATCTTATGTTTCAAGATGATGGATGTGAGATCTGTAACGCCCCGTCGTGCGAACCCCAAAGGACAAATAAACAATAATTACCACACAATTTTATTTTATTTTGTTAACATAACATACATGTAATACACATTAAGTCATGACATAAAGTTCATTTAAGTAAATTCACTAATACATACATCCCTTGGGGTACACGAGGAGTCATTACACAACTTAGATCCATACATCGACAAAAAAGCCAAAGATATAATCCATAACTAAATAAACATTAACAAATGTGACACATACATGATATATCATTGATAAGGACCATATACGTACATAAATACAACATATGCATGATTAACTTAACACATTGAATAACAACTACCATGGCCAATATCCACACCAAGTTTAACATTTCATTATAGTACAATGTTCAAGAGGTACAATAACACAAAAGTGTTTCCAACATAAATGGAAACCATACACAAGATAACATGATACATATAAACAGATGAATACAAAGTATCGGGTGATCCCATAATAGTGGTTTACAATTTTTTGCCAAACTGGACACTGAAATTATTATTTTTAACTAAATCTTCACATTTGGGAACCTATAGCGGCTAAACCGTGAGGAATTTGAAGATGGTGAAAACTAGAATCTCATCAAATTTTGTTTCTAGATTCTAAAAATATTTTTTTCAAAATTTTTGGAATCAAATTGCACTTCTTTTTCATCTCCCACGAAAATTGATTTTTTTCAGAAAACAACATTTTTAAAAAGTGACACACACCGTATAATGCATAACTATTTTTCCATGAAGGATAAAATTATAATTATTTCAAATTTAGATTTTTAACTCTGATATCTAGTGCTTCCACTTGGTTAGATAATTTTTTATTGAATATTTTTTCCTTAATAAAGTTTTAAAGTCAAATGAATTACAATTCAGACACAGCGTGACCGTATAATGCGTAACTTTTTTTGTATATGTCAAAATTTAATTTATTTTTTTTTGTTGGATCAAGGACTTCAATATCTAATGCACTCATATTTGTCAAATTTTTTTTTTTGATAATCTTCTATTTTTCCACATGTGAAGAACAAAGAAATTCATTTTCGATGAAAAACCTATGTTTAATAAAACTTAAAAAACAAATACATAACAAAACCAAAACATATTAAAAGTACTGTTGAATTGGATGGCTTGTTATGAGGAATACCATAATCATTTGAAATTTAAAGTCTAAGAAATAAAGTGATTTTTTTATCGACATTTTGATAGGTGTAAAGGAGATGCATTTATAGGTATGGTTAAAACTAGCGAGGTTCTATCCAAGGGGGTTCAATCTAAGGTGATTTGATCAAACCCTCTTCAATTGGAATCCTTAAAATGGAACTTTTTAAGGCTTAAATCATTATATTTTCTAAAAATATGTGATTTCAGCTAAAATCCGTTCCTCTCAGGAATTGTAAACCACTATTATGATAGCACCCTATCATAACTGGCTCCATGACAAATACAACTCTAGAGTCGCTGCAACAACACCAATCTGCACCTCTCGATCCTCGACTGGGGACCCAATGGGGTGCTTAGCACATTCCACCTGACCATGTGAGTCCGAAGACCCACCCCCCGTGCTAGGAGCTAACAAGAAAGAGACCTCAACCAAGAACATCCAAACAGGGAACCACAAGACTCAACGTCATAAAAAAGTATCATAAAACTCAAGGATTACAATGACATAACCAACAACATCCAAGAATCAAAATAATAACTTAAAATCATAAATCTCATCACATAAATGAAAGCAATGACTAGTAAACAAGTAACCAAAGGATGATCAAGAAACACTTCCAAATCAACTAACATAATACAATTCCAAATTGCAATTAAAAAATACAATAACATCATATCATAGTACCATAAGAGTACAAGGTCAAAACCCAAACATCAATAGGATTTATACAAGACCATAGAATACACCATAGATAAAATAGGGTAAAACCATAAATCAACTCAAACAACTATGTTTCATCAATTCAAGACAAAGAACCACTTCCAGAGGATTTCCAAAGAAGCAACATAAGGGGTGTTAGAGGAGAGTGTCATTGCATGGTTTAACATGGATTCTCCAGGCTACCTATTGCAAGGTACCACCTCCATCTACTGACGGATTATCCAAGCAACCAAGTGCTATGAACTGCCTCCATCTATGGTTATCCAGGCTACCTATCTCAAGGAACCGCTCCATAGGGTTGCTCATGTGGAACCGTTACCTTTCACGAAGACAAGGCAATGATCATGCCAACCACGGCCTTCTCAATCCCCTTCTAGTCTATGGTAGCACTAAAAGGCGAATGAGGCATCAATTATCTTTTTAATGTGATTCTATCCACTCCCTAGTTAATTACTTAAGTTTTCACTTATTAATCACACTCTAACGAGAGCTATCCTGACACCCCTTTGTGCACCGACCACCCACTTAGAGCCACTCTCTCTCTAGACACTCAAAACATAAAAACCAAAATCCAAGGGTTGTACAACATAACAACAACATTAGATCACAATAGAGAAACATGCGAGGCATTACTCATCTCGCTATAATCAAAATCTCAACAATTCCTGTACAACCCTTTTCAAAATCATGAAACCAAAACACTTTCCACATAAAGAGAGAACATCAACTGTCAATCATCTCAAGCCTCTGGAAGACTCTCAAAAAGTTTACACTAGGGTTTCCCCATCAAAGAACTAACAACAATAATTGCAAGGCCATAGGAACTATTTTCAATTCAAATATAATGAGTGAATACACCAAAATAAGATCAACAACTCCATCCAGACTACATAATCAACTTCGATACAAAATAAATTAGAAATTCAAGAAGATCAACTATCCATAACTCATAAACAAAACATGAGTTCCCAATTACGTTACAACAAAAATTAAATGACAAAAGATTCCTTGAATCAAAATTAATCTCTAAAGGCATTCACCCCAACACGGAAACATCCAAAAACAATCCTTCAACAACAAAGGTAAAAGCATGCAACCAGGCATCCAAGGGAGACCTCAATTTCCTCCTCACAAGATACCCGTACAGTTGGTAGACAAATGACCTTTAATAAAAATCATCAAACATGACAACAATATAATTTAATGTTTCACCAAAATAATAAAAGTGGAAAGACTGCATACAACAAGAAGCGTAAACTTATCACAACCAAGCATCTCATTAGTATCCAAAATACTCCACCACAAAATCAATTAATAAAACCCCCACAACTCAAAACAAACCAAAAATTCACCATGTAAGGTTAAATGAATATCAATACAATTTAACTTAAAGAAAATCCCCAACTCACGTCAACACAAGAAGAGTCACAATGAAAGAGTATGTCAAATCACTCATAAAAAGACATGAACCCAATGGAATGAAAATACTTCCAAAGCCAAGCAATTCAAAAGAGAATACCACAAATAGGATACACCAAATTACCCTTAAATGATCAATGACCAATCAAATACAATTTATCCATTTGTTCAAAAATAATTACTTTAAAATAAATGAGGGAACTCTAAAATCACATATCGTAATTATCTCAAGGCATATTTTTACATTCCATAATATTCCTTATCATTAATCTCATAACTAATTTAAAATATTATTTACCTCGAATAATAATATTTGAGATAATCTTAATACTATTTCCTAGTTATTTAGCTTACACACTAATCTTACCATTCCACTCTAATGGTTATAAAATAATAATATTCACCTACAAATTAACAAAGAATAAACCATAATAATTGTGATAATAATAATATCCTAAATTTCTTATTCTTCTGAGACAATTTGCTAATCATTCATTAATGGAATTAACCTTCATTCAATTTTTAGTGTCAAGGAAACTTAACTTCGTTTATCTTTATTTAAGTAACCATTTTTAACCTAAATATAGTCTTATTTACTTTAGTAGTCCCAATTTAGGTTCACTATTTTCTACAATGATTAAAGAAGCACAAAGACTTACTTGATTGCATAAATAGCAAGATTTACTATTTATAAGGTCGAGCTAATGGATGGAAAATACTATTAGTTTCAAATACAATGATTAATATTTGCACTTGTTAGAAGGAGATAATGATTATTCCCAGTGTCCTGAACAAAGAGAAAAGGTTTCAAGGACGCTCATGATAAAGATGATATGCTTGATGTTCAAACATAGGACTCAACATCGGAGCACAAACATCACCTATTACATCATATAAAGGAGACTTAACAATTAATTTATCCTCAATAAGAAACTACTACAATAAAAGAGCTATAAAGAGTAATCCCTAGCCAAGCAACTTCCAAAACATTTATAAAATAAATAAATATGTTTGGCCACATGACCTATCGTCACTTTCCTACGATTTAAATTCAATACTCTATATCTACTCAATACGGGAAAGCATCTATAGATATTTATATTCACATTTGTGGTTATTGAACACATTTCCACACGATAAAGATTGATATGATAGTATTCTTAAGATTCATGTATTGAAGAGATACGTATTATGATATTTGACCCAAAAGAATGATATTATGGAAATAGTCATTCAAATGAAGGAGAGAGATTATTTAAACTTTTAAACTTCCTATGACAGGATGGCAAAGAAATTAGAGGGATCATTTGATTCTATACACCCTACCATGTTCAAGTGCGGCGACAGGTTACAACAAAATTAGAGAGATTATTAAATTTTTACACCCTTGCAAGTCTAAAAGTTGTAGCTGTGGCGGGTTGCCAAAGGTTTCAGGGAGAGTATTTAATTCTGTACAATGTCTCAACTCTAAATGCCGTAACAGTGACAGGTTGCCAAGTATATCAGAAAGTGAATACTGGAATTTGGAAATATTGCCATCTACTTGCATTATTATCAAAACTCACGCTATCCACAAAACGGCCGAGAAGGAGAAAGGTGAGGTGCAAATACGTGACTTAAGAGAAGGAGAATTTATGTACAACCTTTCCTTTTAAAACACATTTCTGTTTGCTAGCGAGTTTTCTAGAGACGCACTCAAGTTTGAAGTTTGAAAATTAATCTTCACCAAAATTGACAGTATTTATTTTTAAGTGCAACAACTGCGATAGATTGCTAGCAGAATCAAGCAGGTTATTTAAACTTTAATGCTAATGATAAAAGAAATTACAGATTATGTTGCTAATTCGGATGCTGACTCTGTCTCTCTCTACCCACAAACAAATTCATCAAAATTAATTTTACAGGATTTTGAATGCAAGCTACAAGGATGGACGCAACATAGGCGCAGTAGCAGGACAAAATCGTAGCAAGGAAAAGAATGAATTCATGGTAACGGAGTCGAGGAAGATGCAAAAATTGTTTATCTCAATATGGAAAACTTTAGGCATCATGAAGGTAGCAGATTCATAGCATAAAGAAGAGAATCGACATAATACGTTTCCCCATGAAAGTCATAAAGCATTGTAATCTCTGAAACAAGAGATAAAACACCCCGCCCCCTTTTTCTTGGTAATAGGTCATCAAATACATACATAACAAGATATCAATAGTAACATATGCCATAAGGAAATTACATAAGAATTCCAAAAAAAATGATATCAAATAGAGTAGCAACTATAACGGTGAAAAGATATCTTAATACCAAAACTAGGTTATCACGTAAAATTGAGGTAGAAATAGAGAGTTTCGATTTCCCTTAAACTAACTTTCAGATTTGGTGGTTGCTAATCCACATTGATGGATGTCAACGTACATACCTGGAGTCAGAAAACCAAGAATGGTGGAAGATCTCCTAGGTGTGTCCCCTTTTCTCTCAACTCCAACGCTCCTCATGCCATCATTATTGCCCCTCTTCAATAGCATGTAACCCTCGTTCCTTTTCCTCAAATCCTGAATCTTGTCATGAAGTTCCATAGCTGCACACATGATAGCTTTTTCCCTTTCTTTGATTGTGCAAAATTGAAAACATGTCTTTTTCGACCCTCATGCCAGAGATACAAATATACTACCGAAGGTGCCCCTTCAATCCCAAACTAAATGTCTTCGCACATTCCCCATAACCGAATCTTGAAATTCAAATAATATTTCTTTGCATGTTTATTATTTATTTCACAAACAAATAATAATAAAAATCTTATTTTTATTGCATATGAAGTATTTTATCCTCCGAAAATAATAATAAGGAATTTTTTTTATTGTACTATTATTCATTACTTCCACAATCATTTATTTATTTATTTATTTAATTATAATATTCAAGTTTGATTTATTTAATTCATTTTAACCATTAATAATATTTTATTTGACAAAACACAGAAGTATTATAACTTTTATTTTATTTAATACCTCAAAACACAAACCAAATAAATTGAATCAATTCAAATCATGCCAATCAATACTAACTTTACAAGTGAGTCAGAGGCAACACAAGGGCATCACAGACGGATGGGCACTACAAGATCATAAAAGGGTCAAGAACCATAATTGCTGCTAGAAAGAGGACAAATGCAAATATCTATTAGATCAAGGGTGTTGATGGTCACTATTTTATGACTTAGATTAATGATAGTTGGTTATGGCATGGGATAGTGTGTCAGATCAGTTTTGATAACCTTGTTTGAATCATTTTAGTTCAAGTAGTGAGAGATCTATTGAGGATTACTAAGCCTATCAATTCTATTTGTAGAGATTGTCAATTTTGAAAATAAACTAGAAGTAGTTTCAAAGGAAAAGAACAATCTTCAACCGAATTCTTGGAATTGGTATATATAGAATGTTTTGGTCTGAAAAGAATGAGAATTCATCAAGGTGATGGGTATTTCATGCTTTTAATTGATGATTACTCTAGAATGACATGGGTTATTTTTCTCAGAGAAAAATATGAAGCTCAAGATAGATTTAAGCATTTAAAACAATGATTGAGAATGAAATGGATTTGAAGATCAAAATTTGAGGTCTGGTAAAGGTGGAGAGTTCACCTCCAACTAATTTAACATGTGTTATGAGAATCATGGTATAAAGAGGAACTTTTCTACCAGTGGGACTCACCAAAATGTAGTAATTGAAAGGAAAAATAGGGTTGTTCAAGAAGTTGCAAGGACTATGATGAGAGAAGAAAATATATCAAAAGTCTATTGGAAAGAATCAATTCATACTACAATTTACATACTTAATAGAGTTCAAGAAAAATCTAACCACAGAAAGATTTTGTTTGAGTTGTGGTACGAAAGGATTCCTATTGTCAAGTACTTTAGAGTTTTTTGAAGGAAATTATATATCAAAAGAGATGATGAAAACGTGAGAAATTTTGATGCAAGGTGTAATGCAAGAATCTTCCTTGGATATTCTAAAGCTTATGGATGTTACAATAAAAGACTGAGAAGATATGTTGAAAATGCAAATGTTAAGGTTGATGAAGATTTGCAAAATTCAATTGTAATAGATGGATATGAGTCAGACGAGCATTCTTATGGAGAAGAAGAAGAAAAAGATAAGGAAAAATAAGTTCATAATGAAGAGGATGAAGCTCTAGAAAATACCGCTAAGAGTCATAAGTATCTATAGAGAAATCATTCTGAAGAGATCATTGGAGAGAAAAAAAAGGAGTTTTTACAAGAAGAGTTGTTGAAGAAAAGGAAAATTTGTGTTTACTTTCTAAAATAAAACTGAAGATAGTTAGTGAGGCATACATAGATGGACATTGGATGAAATTAATGGAAGAATAAATTATGCAAATTGAGAATAATCAAACTAGCAAACTGGTTCCTAGACATGAAAACAAAAAAAAATATTCTAACTAAATAGGTATTCAGAAATAAGTTGAATGAGAATGGACAAGTAGTAAGAAACAAGGTGAGGCTTGTGTGTAAGGTCTATGCACAAGTTGAAGGAATAGAATTTGAGGAGACATTAACCCTAGTGTCTAGAATGAAATAATTAGAATATTTTTGGATTTTGTAGCACATAAATACTTTAAGTTTTATCAGATTGATGTGAAGTCTATTTTCCTAAATGGAGAATTGGAAGAAGTTTACGTGGAACAACAAAAAGGATTTCAGTTGTAAGATAAGCATAATATGGTTTGCAGATTGAAAAAGAAATTATATGGATTCAAGCAACCTCCTAGAGCTTACAATTCAAGGTTGGATAGATATTTGATTCATCAAGGATTCGATAAGGGCAGTGCAGATAGTAATCTTTACTTTAAAGTTTAGGAAGATCGAATCTTGATAGTGGTTGTGTATGTTGATGACATTATTTTTGGAGAATCAAAGATATGTGTAAGAAAATTGTAGAAGAGATGTAGAAACAGTTTGAAATGTCTATATTTTGGGAGATGAATTTCTTCCTTGGGCTACAAATCAATCAAAAAAATAAAGGCATATTCATTTCATTTTCAATCAAAGTACACTAAAGAGATGTTGAAAAAGTTTAGAATTGATTACTCCGAACCAGTATGTACTCCTATGATTACTGGTTGCAAATTGTGTAGGGATGAAAAATCCCCAAAGGATGATCAAAGCAAGTATAGATCTATGATTGGTGGTCTACTATAACTAACTTCTACTAGTGTGGATATCATGCATGCAATTTGTCTTGTGGATAGAATATTTAAATATTTTAAGGGCACTCTAGTTATGTCTTGTGGTATCCTAAGGATATTGATTTCACATTGAGTGCTTACATAGATACATATTGGGCTAGTTGTGTTGATGATAGGAAAAATAATAGTGGTGGTGCATTCTTTATTGGATGTATATTGGTATCATGGCCTAGCAAGAAACAAGATTTTGTTTCTTTATGTACTGTAGAGGCAAAGTATATTACCGAAACATATTTTTCTACACAGGTATCATGAATGAGATAGTCATTGAAAGATGCTAGAGTAGTGTATGATGAACCTATTTCTATCTTTTGTGATAATACAAGTGCAACAAATATTTCAAATAATCCAGTGATGCATTCAAGAAAAAAAGCATATATCAATTAAGTATCACTTTTTGAGAGAGAAAGTTGTGGAGAATGAAGTGAAGCTTTAATATGTACCTACAAAGGATCAAATTGCTGACATATTTACTAAGGATCTTCCTAAGGATACTTTTGAGTATCTTTGGGAGACGTTAGGGGTTATTGCCCCTCCTTTGAACTAGATGCATATGGATATGCATCAGTCTAGTGGATATATGGATTCATTCTTTGTATGCACTGATGTTGGTTGCTACCTCTTAGGGGGAGTGGTTAGTAAAATTATTATAGTATAAAATATATGATGCAAAGGTTGTTGAGTTAATTCTTGTGTACTCCTAAGCGAGAGTATTCAGAGAAGTTGCAAGTTTCTTGGTTCTATTTCAAAGGGGGAGAGAAAGAGAATTTATATAAGAGAAAGAGAATTCATGTGAAAAAGGAAAGTATCAAAAGGAAAGAAAGTATAATGAGACAATTTTGTAAAGGATAGAAAAGAGAAAAGGAAATAAGTATGTTTAGATTTTTGCGAGTATGAAGGTGTTGTCATTGATGTCAACAAGCCTATATTGTCACTGATTATAGTGGTGTATTGGTTGAGAAGATATTGTCACTTTGATTAGTTGCATTATGTTGTCATTAGTTGATTTTTTTATGTTCACCTATGGTGTTTCTTTGATAAGCTCCTATTTATTGTTCATATGTTGAGGATACTGAGAAAATTGATAAAATAAGGAAATTGGGTGTTACAAAGTTGTTTTAGTTTGTAGAGGGTGTTTTTTTTTTGCTTTGCATTTCTTCTAGGTCAAAGATATGCTTGTGTGGTTTGGATATATTGGACAGAGGTGTTCATATTCTTCTATATCCAGAATATCAGCTTTTGGATTGAAGGTCAAATGAAGTTATGTTCACCAGTGCATGAACTTGTTTTATAGTGTAGCTTATATTGGTGTCTAGGAGAAATGTTTTTTCTCCTCATTTCTTTGTAGTTTTTGTTTAGGTCCTAAAATTTTGAATGTGTGTTGTTGAGGTTGATCTCTTTCCTATATCAAGAGGATTTATTGTTTGATACTTTGGAAATTGGATTATAGAGTTGTAGTGTTTGGGAGTGTATTTTGAGTGTACTATCTATGTACATTCTGAAGGCGTGAGTTGTTGTGAAGGATTTTGATGGATTTTATGAGGATAAAGGAATATTCTAGATCATGATGAAGTGTGGTATGTGTTTTGTATGTCATCCTTGGATTTTAGGAGGCATGTAATTCAAATATTAAGGGTTTTTACATAGGTAATGGTTCACCTAGCATTTACACTAAATTTGAAGATGTTTAATCATTAATGAAGGAATAAACATGGCATGTGAGTTTATTTGGGTCTCAAATAAGTTTTTTTTTGTCCACTTTTTGTTCCTATCCATCATGGGAAAGTTTAGTGCCAACCTAATTTGAATTTGTGAAGTGCAAGAAGAGTGTAGTGACCTGAAGATATTTTCAAGTCACCAATGGTATAAATTCAACGTGAAAAGATGTGAGATGAAGTGTGGAATAGAATTGAGTGTTTTCATCTAAAATTATGTGTAGATGTGTGAATTACAATGTGATATTTAATGCAAGATTATTGAATGCAGTGAGATGAGGTATCTAGATCTTCAGAAGGATACTAGTGTTGGTGAAATTTTTATGGTGGAATCTCTATTGAATTTGGATAATGTTCTCTATGTAACATTATATCTTCTTTCTTCTTTCTATTTTGACAGTGAGTCTAGGTTGTGAGCCTTTTTGGACAATGTGTCATATTCTAGTAGTGAGCCTCTTTGTACCAACTTTGTAATTACTTATATTGTGAACTAATCCTCAATGTGGATTTTCCCTCATTGGGTTTTCCATGTAAATATGGTGCTCTCCTATGTATGGTGTTGGTTATTTCAGTTTTTGATATCTTATTTTCATGTTTAAACATCATAACAGATTAAGGGTTTAATGAGTGAATTTGGATCTGATTATTGTTGAGGGTTTTGATGTTTTAGTTTGTTAAAAATGATTCATCCCCTACTCTCATTTTTCTTGTTCATTCAATAAGTAAGATCTTGCAAATTTCTCTTCTCTCTTGAAATTTCACACAATATTTTAACAAAGAGACAAAAACTAATACCCCCTATAACTATCACCATTAATGCACCAAAGATAATAAATTGTTGAGCACTCAAGTGAATTAGGTTAACCATTTTGTGGAAATCTAACTTTTATTCCTTGTGGAAAATTCATCCCAATAATCTCTATGGGAAATCGAGGGGTGCAGACCATGCAGAAAAACCAAGCACACATGATCTTGTGGGATTTTGGAAGTTTGTGGAACTTTTCATGCACTTTTATATTGCAATATTTTGAAGTAGAATATCCCTAGAAAAAATCTCCACAAATACATTTTTCTTCAAACATTACTAATGGTCTAAGCCAAAAATGAAACCCAAAGCTTCATCCAAAACAAGTAAGTAACCAAAAAATGAAATAAAAATAACACACTAAACTAGAAGTTAAAGCCAAAAAGAAAAGAAGGGGTCCTCATTTGTAATGAGGTGTGTGTGCAATGCATGACACTAGTAAGGTAACCTTGAGGACTTCTATTTAACTTTGCAAAGATATTCAAAGAGGAGAAACTAATTTTAACCAAATAGAGAATTCTCGCATGGAATCTAATCTTTTGAAGGTATCTCAAGAGGATGTTGAAAATACCTTATCATAATCTTTATAAATATCCAACTTACGTAGCTACCTTCCCTATTACTTCAATCTATTGAGAGAATGGTCTCATGTACCATAATTATAGCATCATTGATTTTCATACAAAGAAGACAAAATTTCTGATTTTGATGAATAAGCTTCTCAAGAGAAGGTTTAATAATTTGGATCAGTAGTTTGGAAAGGATCTTATAAAATATGTTGCATAAAATAACATGTTTGAACTCTTTCACCTTGTTGGATCTAATCCTTTTGGGAATGAGGGCATTGAAAGTGTTATTTATCTCTTTTAAATGGTATTAAGAATAAAATAATTATTTAACAACTTGAACAATTTCCTTACCCACAATATCCCAATACATTTGAAAAATATATGAAGGGAACCCATCATGTCCAATTACATTGAAGAGATCAAAGGAGACAACAATTTCTTTGACTTCCTGAAAGGAGACATTCCTTTCTATAATAACACAATCAATGTTAGATAGGGAGTTAGGAATAACTTCAAGCAATTAGTTAGATATAACTTCCATATGACGATCCTAAAGAGGGGAAATATTTAAAATATTATTTAAATATATAACACCCTCATGTTGGAATTGTTCTTCCAAAGAGGTATTTGTACCATTTTCTAGAATAAGTTAAGATTTTTTATTCTATTTCCTATGCTTAAGGCAATTTGGTGAAAAATCATAGTTTTCCTATCACCTTGCTTGATCCATCAATTTCTAGATCCCTTTTCTAGAAAACAAGTCCTCTTTTTCAATGAGGTTATAAAGAGTACTAAGAGTCCTTTTCTCATTGAAATAAAGCTCCTTTGAGGCTCCCACCCTATCCATTTTAAATTGAATAATTTGTAATTGCACTAGAGTTGCCTTCGTTTGATTGAAAATATTTCCAAAGGAATGTTTATTCCAAGCTTTAAATTTTTTATGTATAGATTTCAAATTCCAAATTTTTTTAACTATATTTCACACCAAGAGATCCACCTTTGAGAAACTATCAATCAGATAAAAAATGTGAGTGTGATTTTCCCACATAACTTCAATAGATGAAAGAAATTCTTTAAAATAGGCATCTTCCAATTGAAAATTAGGAGATGTGATCATAACCAATTATTATAGTGGAAGAAAACCTACATTTTTGTATTATTTCCCATCTATTTGAAACCAAAAATAAGCTGAGTATGCCTTGAATAAGACTTCTTCCCATTCTTTTATTGAACAATGTACATACATACAACCTTCCAGCTCAACATCAACTAGCCAATTGTTGAGAAGAAAATTTGAAGGTCCATCATAATATCTCAAAATTCTAAAAACCCTCTCATTTTTTAGAATGGTATATGAGAGTATTAAAATATTCTATAAGAACCCATTTAGAATTCAAAAAACAATTCCTAAAACTCATAAGAGAATACTATGCATTTTGACATTGGATAGGAGTATTAGGAGAATAGATATTAGATATGACCCAATCATAATGTACTTAGTTACTATTGAAGAGGATATTAAGAAAATATTTATCTTAAGAGATAAAAGTACTTTGGACCAAATACATTCTCCATAAAGTAGCAAGACCTCATAAGGAATCATCAACTTCCACAACTATATAGAAAGTGTATTGGTAGATGTACTTGAAAAATCTACCAAAGGCTTCAAAATTTATTTTAGTTTCTTGTAGTAGCAAAATTTGATTGTGTTCCTTAATAAGTTTCTTGATAATGTTATTCTTTTGGGGGCTATTAAATCCCCAAATATTCTAGGAAAGGATTATCATTTTTTACCCATTTTACAGCCGAGTTTCTCAAGAGTGCTCTATTTCCCATTTTCCACTTCTTTGGTAGTAGTTCTTCACCTCTTTTCAATTGTATGTTTTCTCCTTTTTTTGGAATCATTCCCCACATAACTCATCTTCCCTATATATATTTTATTCTAAGAAAAGAATAAAACTTTATATATGGAAGGAGTACAAGGAGAGTTCAACAACTCAATACAAGCAACCAAACTAGAAGGACTAATTTTAGCTCCTTGTGGCAAGAAAATCTTGTGATTCCCAGAGGAAATGCCAAACATTGGGGTAGTCAATTGAGAGAATTAAGTCTTAGACAATACAAAAGTAGATTCTATCTTGGAAGAGAAAGGAACATTATCCAACTCCACAACTTAGGATATTAATGATATTTAGAAGAGGGGGAAAAAATAAGCTGAATTTTAGCCTTGGCCCAACAACATTGACATCCACCACATCGGTCCCTCTATTAACCCCTTCATCTGAAGACTTAGATATAGGAATAGAACATCCCACAAGAGGAAGCATAGGGACATCCTGCCTTAGGCTTGACTTCAAGTAATTCATATTACTTAGAATCCTCAGGATAAGAGTATGATGAATAATAAAGGGATCACCATCAACATGAGAGCTAGATCTAGTAGGGATCACCAATGGCTGAGTGGCCTAGGGAGCTTTATTCTTAGTAGGTGATTGAAAAAATTTCTTCTCTACTTACCTACCTTTAGGACAAGAATTTCATAATTAACCAACAAAAGAGCATTTCTAGCGATAAGGATCTAAGTTCGCATAATTGATCTAATGAGTCTATACTTACCCAAACAAGAACTTAGCTCAATGGAAGTAGGATAAATTTTGTGAGGCTCAACACTAACATAGAAACACACATAAACAAATCAAGATCTAGAATTGGTAACTTTTTCAAATCATGAGAAAGTGGCCAAAGAAGTTGGTAATACTAGAAATAATTTTTCATTCCAAATCTCAAGGGGGAATTATCCTAAGAGTCTTACCCAGGTGGGGACCATATCAAAAATTAAATTATAGGGATTAAATTCAATTTAATATTTGTAGAGAATAATAATTTATTTTACCAAAGTATCACAAGCCATGCATAAGAATAAAAACCCAATCCCTAGGAACAGAAAAGTAAGAAACATAATAGACCTTTTGGAAGTGTCAGGATAGAGACATTTCCTTTAGTGGCATATTTTGAGGCCACCCATTTGTGAAAAAATTCAATATTAGGGTTCCTTCCAAAGATCTATCAAGGGCTCAGTCAAAAATTTTAATAGGCACACCTACTTCAAACAATGCACACAAGGTGTCAGGTATGTGCAAGATTGAGATGGGCCAAAAAATAGTGATATGATGGGTATTTGTAAGGTATTTAGCTAACGATTTTTTTAACCCAAAATTGATGAAACGAAAAGGGTTTATAAAGGAGATTATCATCTTTCCACCAATATAAATTATGATTTACTTTGAATTTAATAAATTATTATTATTCATTTTCTATTTGAAATATGACTAAAGTCTTGATTCATATATTGATTGAAAAACATCTATAGCTTTCAAATGGTATCAAATTTTTTGAGTATGAAAAATGTGTCACATTCTATGCTTTGTATACTATAGGATTTAAATAATAATTTCAGAAGAGTTTTGACCAAGTTAAGGTTGTCAAAAGTACGAGTTTTATATTTTTAAAACTTTTAATAAAAATTCATAATTAATTATTTACTTGGAAAACAATTACCAAAAAATATGCATACATATGGACATGAGTTCTCTACTTATATCTAAAATCTTGTAAAAAAATATTATCATTTTATTGTGGTTAGGGTGGTTAGCCAGGGCCTACTTATTTTTTTCTCTGAAATTTAAGGACTACTACATTGAAATTTCAAATTTTCACCAAATAAATTTTTTTTTTTAAAATAAACCTAGTAGTTTAGAAACTAGATTCAATTTGCTACAGATTCTATTCTTACATATTTTTGAAATAATATAGATAACTTATTCAAATTTTTTTGTCAAATTTCCTAACTTTGATTTTTTTGAATTTTTTGCCACTTAAGGGCTTGCTTTTTCCATGCTGATCTTGGACATACCCTGCCATTTGATTCACCTAGGTGAATTTTGAAAATATCTTTCAAATGTATGACAAAGGTCCTAGGGTCCAAACCCTAAGACATATAGGTCTTTGGAGTAGAGAAGGACACACACAAGTGAATTTTTTGGGATTCCCACCAGCTGGCATCAACAATATAAGTAGGACCCTATGAACTAGGATATTCCCACCCAATGCTCGTCACACCCATTTCAATAATTATTAATAGTAATTATCCAAAAAACACTTCTGCAGGACTACGAAGGCACCACTCCATTACACAAGATAGAAGATGAAGTTGCAAGTCAATGGTAGTCACTGCACCCCAACATGGAGCTACAAGAGGAGATGCAGGAATGTGGGGAAAAATTGGAAGGAGCGACAGTTGGGATTAAAATCCAACAATGGGGTTAAGATGGATTTTGAATACAATAATGACAATATTTTTCTTAAAGTTTTGAACAAAAATTATAATATTATTTTCCCAAATATGGAGGGTGGTTTTAAAGAGAAATACTCTTCCATATATTTCCTCCATTCACATGATTATGTGTTTCCTATCCCCAATCTGTGAATAGATCAATTACTCATGGAAAACCAGGTTTAGTTTGTTTCGGGCTCTCATTCCTCTCCAAACATAATGGAAAATCATGGCATTCACATTTCAAGGTGGAAGAGGAAAGTGCAAGAATTGGATGTAGACTGTGAAGAAGAACAAGGTGGTTGCAATGAAGACCATGATGAAAAATCTGTGGCACATATGGAAGAAGATTAATTTGAACAAAGTTAAGATTTTTTATTAAATGTTATACTGCATCTTCATCTAGGTTTTTTATTTTTTTTCTAATGTAATTCTGGACTATAAGGATCAAAATATATCTATATTCTAGATAGTCTATGCTTGAGAAAGCAAAAGTATAAAAAAAATTAATTGGGTATGGTATGGGCTTTGGTCTGGGATCAGTTAAATTTTTTTGTTGTTTCCAGGTAGTTATTCATGTAGTCAATCTATTTGGCAGGGATTTTGGTTTGACAAAATACAATATTCTGATAAAAATTTATGTAAATATTTTATACATTAATATATACTACATGCATATCTTTCCTTTTATCCACAAAAAAAAAAAAAAAACCTACCATTAGTTGAAAGTGACTCAAAATAGCTCACAATCATTAGTAATCCATAATATTTCACCACTTATTAAACTATCTGCAGTCCGTGAACTTATTATTCATATTTATTACATCAATTTACTCTACGCATAATATCTACTAGTGATATATAGTTATAGTCACTTATAAAAAAATATTAATATCTGATACTCCATACTAATAAAATCATTTCCATCTATAAAGAAAAGGTATATATAGGTAATCTATAATAATTAATGTAAATCAAATGGAAGAATTCAAAGCATTAGTAGAGTCCATTTGTTATAAGCAAGTTATAAGATAAAATTTATCCAA
>VDFB02130301.1:0-28266 GCA_007258455.2 Sequoia sempervirens | reverse complement strand
AGTTGAGAGTGAGGTCGGATACTTGACTAGATAGGGCTGAATAGAACACAAAGTTCTCAGGTTCATGATCTGAATTTGACTTTCCTACTTTAGCAAAGGAAGTTTGTTGTTTAGTCCTATCAGGGCACTTCATTGCATAGTGACCATATTGATCACATCTAAAGCATTGTACTTGAGAGATATCTTTCTTCTTATGAGATCCCTTTCCATTGGAATTTCTCTTTCTTTTGGAAGACCCTTTCTTGAAGGATTTTTTCTTACTCTGTTTATTAGATGTGGAGTTGAGTGCAAGAATGTCTTCATCTATGTTCTTTTGTTTATTCTCTTTAGAGGAGAGTCTAGATTCTTCTTGAAGACAGTCAGATCTTAGCCTATCAAACTTAGGGAGTTTAGATCTTGCACTTACACCTTGAACAAAAGACTCCCAAGAGTTTGGAAGACCTCCTAGAGCAATCAGAGTTAACTCTTTGCTGTCAATCTGATATCCAATGGTAGATAATTGATCCCTCAGTTCAATAATCCTCATGAAGTATGCATTAATGGACTCTCCTTTGTTTATTTGAACAGTGTTGATTTGCCTTTTCAAAGCAAGAGTCCTACAGGTGTTGTTGATCTCATAGGTACTCTCAAGAGATTTGAACATGAGGTAGGCAGATTCATGTTTAGCTAGGATGGGCACTATGTGATCCCTAACTGCATCTACAAGAATTTTCATGGCCTTTTCATTGTTTTCCACCCATTGAGTTTCTTTAGTCTGACTTAGGTTCCTCTCCAAATTTCTTCCTGGCCAAGTGAGTTCAACTTTATGTTCTTAAGGATCACTACAGATTCTAAACTTCCCATGATGTGATGTTCCGGCTTCCAAAATACATGACTTCAAATCTACATCACTAATTTGACATTAATATGAAGGATCGGGGTAGAGTAAATCTCGATTTTTTAGAAAAAAATGCAAAATGCTAATTCTTAGAGCAAATTGATATTGATTCAGTTTCCAGATTCGCATTAACTTAATCGACATACCTCATGTAATTGTAAGTCAAATCTAACAATTCCGCTAAGAATAGAGGCTAAGGGTTCAAACTGTATTCTCAGATTCTAGACTTCTATCAAGATCCTAAGACAGGTTTATGCGACTTCCAGATTTATTAAAATTTAATGTGCTGAATGCAGAACATTATCTGATTTCTATGTCTACACTCAATGATTTGTATCATGCTTTATACAAGAGAAAGGAGATATGTCTCCACAAAGATATGCGCCTCCAAGGATAGACGCGTCCCATGAGAGGACGTGTCTTCAAGGACGTGTCTTCACAAAGTGGAGACACGTCCTTTCATGGGACGTGTCCCTTGAAGGGCGTGGGTTTCACAAAACCGATTAATACAAAATCGAAGGTAAACAAACAATGCTAGAATCCAACGATAAGTATAAAGCAAGATTTGATCGAATTCCATTAATTCGAATTTCTCATAATTTTCCAGAAATATTAATGAAGAGTAATTTCGATCATATATAAATGATGATGATGCTTTCAACAATCATCGTTTATATCTGATCGAAGCTACCTTTCATCAACAATGACGGTCGCAGAAGTGGCTATGAGTTAGATCTTTCGGTGGACAGTAAGGTTCACAACATGTTCCATGTGTCTCGCCTCAAAAAGGCATTGGGACAACAGGTGACTCCTTCTATTGATTTACCACCCCTGGATGATGAGGGGAAATTGATTTTGATACCTGAGGCCATTCTGGATTCCAAAGAGCTTCATCTTCAGAGGTGGGTTATCAGGGAATACTTGGTAAAGTGGAAAGATCTACCGGCAGAGGATGCTACTTGGGAGAGTGACATTATTCTTCAGCATCTGGCTTTGAGTTTGCTTGTGGACAAGCAAATTCGAGGAGGGCGGACTATGATGTCCCCGCTCTAGTCAGTTCTCAAGAACAATGTGTTAGCCTTTTCTTGGACCCTTGTGGGCTAACGGGTTTGGTTAGAGGGTCAGTGGTACTTTCTAGAGAGCTTGGATCGCTCTCAAGCCATAGCTCAATGATTGGTTCACGCCAGGCAAGTAGCGCGCTTAGGGCTGGACACCGACGACAAGAATATTTGGAGTTTTGAGAGAGTTATGGATTTTTAAGTGATTTGAGTTAATTAATTAACTTAATGCCTTATTATAAAGTCAAATTGACTTTATACATTTTATATCACTTAAATATTCTATAAAGGTGATTTAATATTTTGATCACTTAAAATATTAAAGTGGCGCCCAAGTATTTAAGTCAAGACTATTGAAAAAGACTTAAATATATTTTAAAAGATTTAAATATTAAAAAGGGCGTATCTTTCTTGAAAGTCGTGCCTTTTTGCATATAAGGCATTTTGGCAATGAGAAATTCACTTCTTGAATATTTCAACTTTGCCTTGGACATTTTTCCTGTGCTTTCACCTGTGATCAGGGTTTTGAGCAATCTTCCATTGGAGAACGAAATCTCTTCAGTGTTGAGCACTTTTGAGACTGTGAGAGATCAGTCGAATTTGTGCAGTCTGTGAGAGCTTCATACAGAGGTTCTACTGTGCTTCATCAGAGTTTTGTTGAGTTCTTTATCAGAGACAGGAGGGTTTGTGGAGATGGCTACCTTCTTACATCATGGCAGGCATTTGACTTCATGGCCGTACCTTCTGAGTGGGAATTCCGGTTGTTTGCATTGAAGTGTGTGGCTCTTGTGCAAGGGCATTTGGACTTCCTAAGAGAAACGCCTTCCTTTCTGAGGGTTTCTCTTCATCTCCTTTGGCGTCTGGCTTGTACTCATCATCTGCCACAGTTTTCAAGCTAGACTTTGCATTCTGTAGCTTCCTACATCAGATTTTGTTAGTTTTTCACCATCTTGGCTGGCGAACTGGACTACTTTCTTAAATAAATAATCTGGAAGCTTTCGGGTATGTTTATGAGTTTTGAATCCATTGTTGAGCTTATTTATTACCTTCTGTAACTTCAATTCGCTTAAATTAGCTTAGATTTACACTTTATAAGCATTTATGCTGTGCGCCCCTTCTATTTCTCTCTAGAAACCCTTCTCTAAAAAAATGTAAAAACACAAAGAAATAAATAAAAGACAGGGGTTTGAGGTTTGAGCCAGCAGGGTTCATCACACAAAGCCAAATTGCTCAAAATTAAATTTTAATTCATAAAAATCTTTTTAAAGGTTTTTTCAGCTATTGAATTAAAAATTTAATAAAATCTTCCTGAAAATATTTCTGAAGATTTTTTGTGAGTAAGAATTTTGAAAAAAAAAAATTGGAATTTTTCCTATGGCTACTCAGAAAAAATTTTGAGGGTCTTGAGTTTGAAATTCGTGGGCTTCCGGCAATTTTTTTCATGGCTAAAATCGAGGCTCTTTCTAGTTCTCCTGCGTTTTCTCTTTCTTCGTGAATTTTGTGGATTGTGAGTTTGTGGTCGCGTGTTTTTTTTAGGCCACGGATTGTTTATTGTCCATGTCTTCGACAGGCGCGACTCCTGTATCTCCTGTGACGGGATCTTATTCTTCGTGTTTCTAGTGCAAACGCATGTGAATAAAGACACATTTTTTGTCTCTATTTTTCCTGGCGCGGCTAGACGCGTTTTCTGCCATCACTTGGTCACGATTTTCTAAGGACTTTTGGGCACGATTTTCTTGCTTTCTGGGTGACACCTCTAGTTTCTTTTGTGGCAGGATTTCTGGCAACAATTTCAGACAAATTCCTGCATTTTCTGCAAGTTTCTGGTTTATCAATGGCGGTCAGGGTTTTCTGATTTTCGTCTAGGGTTTTGACCCAGTTTTTGAAGGCAATTTTTTTTTCTAATCGCAGATTCTTGGTGGGTTTTTCGAGATCTCAACTGGGTTGGTCTCCGAATTTTCTAGGTGCATCGTTTTTCGTGCCTCAATTTTTGAGCCAGCAGATTTACATTGATTTATGTGCCTGATTATGTGTCTTTAATTTGAAACTCATGCCTCGGGTTTTGTGCATCAGCCTCTTCTTAGTACCTTGTTTTTTGTGCCTCAAAAAGCACGAAGATGGCCAGTTTAAATAATTTGATGCTAGAGGGCAGTCAGATATTTAATGGCAAAAATTACAACACTTGGAAGCAGCGGATGATGACAATCTTTGAAAACCGCTGCCTTGATCAAATGATCCTCGGTAAAGTTACTTGTCCCACATTGACAGGTAAGGATTAGGAGAAGTTCGATGAGCAGAATCGTGAGGCGATAATGCTTATCAAGCTTTCAGTCACGGATGATCAGCTCCCCCAGATTCCGCTTGGAAAATCAACAACAGAGATTTGGGATCATTTGAAGGGCTTGCATGAAACTTCCGACAAACACCGTGCGTTTTCTCTGAAGAATATGTTGTTTTCCATCATGATGGATGAGAAGACAACTCTGCAAGCGCACCTGAACAAAATCCAAGAGATCAAAGATCAATTGGAGGCGATTGGTCGGAAAATGGAGGAAGACATGGTCGTGATCACCCTAAAGAGTCTACCTAAGTCCTATGAACACTTCATAGAGATTCTCAACATTACATCTGCGAATGTTGACCTCAAGTTTCCAGAATTTTGCACTATCCTCTTGCAGCGGGATCCTTGGAGACAATAGTTCGGTAGTAGTGCATCATCATCCTCCATAGAACAGGCCTTTGCAGCTAAAACCCAGCAAAAGCAAAAAGGGAAAGGTCAGCCTTCACAACAGAAAGGCTCAAGTCAAACCTCCACCAACCCGAAGAAGAAAAATGTTCAGTGCAACTACTATCATAAATTTGGCCACATAAAGAAGGATTGTCATGCTCGTTTGGCTTCTAAGAAAAAGAAGCAGGGAGCGTCTCAGCAGAAAGCGAATGTCGCTGAGCACTCTGAGCAAAAGGAATCTGCCTTTTATGCACTCATGGCAAAAAGGCCAGCAAACCATGTCAAATCCTCTGCTTGGTACATAGATTCTGGTGCCTCGCGTCATTTCTCACATAGGCGTGACTGGTTCACAGACTTTTCCCCTTGCGCTAACTCAGTGATTTTTGGAGGAGGCGAGGAATACACAGTTGTCGGCACAGGCACTGTTCAGGTTCAGTCTAGCGAAAGGGATCTCATATTCCTCAACGTGTATTATGTGCCTAATATGGAGCTCAACCTTCTCTCAATCAATCAGATAATGCAGCATTCTCCCCAGATGGATGTGGTGTTCAGCTCGCACAAATGTTCTATTATGGATCAGGAGACTTGCACAATGGTGGCCATTGGGATAGAGGATCATAGCCTCTACAGGCTTGTTGACACAGGTGATTCTCCAAAGTTAGCCTTGGTAGCCAGGAATTCAGTTGTCACTAGTCTTTGGCACTAGCGATATGGGCACTTGAATGTGCACTATCTCTCTCAGCTCGCTCGGGAGGGACTTGTAGCTGGCTTACCTAACATTCAGACTCAGCATCAGGGTGTTTGTGGTGCTTGTCAGGCCAGAAAGCAGCATCGGACACCGTTCAAGGATGGCAACTCTTGGCGAGCTTCTAAGGCACTTCAATTAGTTCATGCTAATATTTGTGGGCCTATGTCTACTTCTTCTGTAACTGGTTGCAAGTACTTTCTACTCTTTGTTGATGATTATAATAAGAAGATGTGGGTGTATTTCAGAAGTTTAAGGCCTTGGTCGAAAAAGAGTCCAGTTCTTGTATCATAACTCTTAGGTCAGATAATGGGGGAAATTCTATTCTAGTGCATTCTCCAACTTCTGTGATACCCATGGGATAAAACATCAGTTGACCACACCCTACACTCAGCAAAACGGTGTTGTAGAGCGGCCCAATTGTACGATTGTTGAGATGGCTCGCTCCATGTTGCAACATAGGAGTGTTCCTACCAAGTTTTGGGCAGAAGCAATAAATACTGCAGTCTATCTCCTTAATTAGTCACCCACTCATGCCGTTAAGGGGAAGACTCCTAAGGAAGTTTGGACTGGTCGCAAACCCAAGATCAATCATTTGAAGGTTTTTGGCTCTCTTGCATATGTTTGGATTCCAGAGGCCAAGCGCTCTAAGCTGGATTCCAAGAGCCAGAAACTCATGTTCACAGGGTATAGTGACAACCACAAGGCATACCGGCTGATTGATATAGACACTGATCATCTTATCTTCAGTCGGGATGTTGTCTTTGATGAGGAACGAGGACCTTCCAACTCTCCCTCTCACCCCTCGCTCTTCAGCATTCGTGAGGATCGCCCCCGGCCGGGCTCCTCGGGATGTGGGCTTGTTAGGTTCACCTGATGGGAGGGATGACAAAGACTTAGTCTTTGATGATGCTCAACTTGAGTTTCCTCCGGATGATAGTGAAAATTCCCCTGCTGAACCTGTTCCAGAACAACAACCAGATCCAGCTCCTCCTGTTACATCTGATGTTGGCACTTCTACTCTCCGGCCGAAATAGTGGGCTAAGACTATCAGTGATCTTCGTGCTGATGAGCTCATTGGAGGGTAGATCATCCAGAAACAAGAGCAAACAGCAGTCTACAATGAATTTTGCTCTCATGGCCAACATCCACAATGTTTATGAGCCTCAAACATATTCAAAGGCTAAAGGAATTCCTGAGTGGGAAAAGGCGATGGAATCTGAATACCAGAGTCTTCAGAAGAATCATACTTGGGTCCTTTCTGATCTCCCTTCAGGGAAGAAGCCCATTCGCTGCAAATGGGTGTACAAGGTGAAATACAAAGCTGACGAAACCCTTGACAAGTACAAAGCTCGTCTGGTTGCACGGGGGTTCTCACAAAAAGAAGGCATTGACTATGAGGAGACTTTTGCTCCTATAGCCAAAATGAATACCATACGGCTCGTCCTTGCCTTAACAGCCCAATTTGGTTGGAAGGTCCATCAGATGGATGTGAAGAGTGCTTTCCTCAATGGTGAGTTGAAGGAAGAAGTGTACATGACACAGCCTCTAGGTTTCAAAGTTGTTGGTCAAGAACAAAAGGTGTGCAGATTGGTCAAAGCACTCTACGGCCCGAAACAGGCTCCTCGGGCTTGGTACATAAAGATTGATAAGTGCCTCACAGATCATGGCTTTTAGAGGAGTCCATCTGACTCGAACCTGTATGTCAAGAATACTGGTAATAAGATCCTGATTGTTGTTGTCTATGTGGATGACTTGATCATTACTGGCAGTTCGGCACATTTGATCGCTAAGATCAAATAGGATTTGTGCAAAACTTTTGACATGACAAACTTGGGCCTCCTGCATTATTGTTTAGGTGTTGAGGTTTGGCAGACAGAGAGCAGCATTTTCATCTCCCAGTCCAAGTATGCTCAAAGTCTTCTGGATAAGTTCCGAATGCAGGATTGCAAGCCTGGCTCTACACCCATGGAAAAGGGCTTAAGTTGTCAGCTAAGTTCGATTCACCTGTGGTAGATGAAACATTGTTCAGGCAACTAGTAGGCAGCCTCATCTATCTCACCGCCAGACCTCGACTCTGGAGTTTTCTGTCGAGCTACATATCACGCTCATGACAAACACGCAAGGCTGATCATTGGGTAGCAAAGTGGAAGCCGCAGGCCGCTATGTATGGGCACTACTAATTTTGGACTCTCGTACACCGAGTCACATCCTAAACTCGCTGGTTCACAGATTCGATTGGCAGGTTCAAATGGATGACAAGAAATCACATTTGGGTATGTGTTCGCTTTGGGGATCCCGGTACTACATGGACTAGTAAGAAGTAGCAGGCAGTGGCTCTCTCCTCGATAGAAGCAGAGTATCGGGGAGCAGTAAAAGCAACATGTGAGGCAATTTGTCTTCGCCGGATGCTTGCGGATATGCAAATATCTCAAGCGTAGTCCGATTCCCTTTGTCTGCGGATAACCGGGCGAGTTCTCAAACTTGCCAAGAATCCGGTATTCCATGAACGAACCAAGCATGTGGAAACTCACTGTCATTTCATTTGGAAGCTAGTTGAAAACGGATCAGTTCAGTTGCTGTATATTCCAACAGAGGAGCAGACAGCAGACATTCTCACCAAGTCGCTCAGTCCAGACAAATTTGTCAAATTCAGAAGGCATCTTGGTGTAGTTGATAGATTGAGCATTAAGGGAGGGTATTAAAATAATATTCTTTATTTATTTATTAATGCTCAACTATGTAAAATATTGTAAAATATCTAGATAGGATCATTACTGTTGTCTGAGATCTTATCTGAAGTTTCTTTTAGAAACTTCCTGCTTTTTCTTGAGATAAGATTGTGTTCGATCTTATCCTTGTACATTTTGTAATCTATTTATTGAGCACATTGCTCTCGTAAATAACATCAAATTTTTACCAATTACTTGCGTAATATATGTATCTACTCAATCAGTCTCCAACAAAAGTAGTACAAAAGAAAACTCCAGAAGAAACATGAGTTTAACAAAAAACCAAAATAAGTCATCTAAAAGTTTTGGTTCAGTTGTATATGTATGGATTCTTGAAGAAAAACGAACCAAACTTGAAGAAAAAATGCAAGAAACTGATGCTTACATACATGCTATTACAACAATCATAAAGCATATCAATTGGTTGATGTTGATATGCTTTATGATTGTTGTAATAGTATGTTGCTTTATGATATTTGTGCAAAGTTGTTTCAAGTAACAAAAGAACAAATATCAGACCTGAAAGTTGCTGGAAATGAAAATAATTGGCTGAAAATTCAGGTATGTTACATGAGACATATCAACCTAAAGTAGAGGATAATTCTGAAGAGGATTCTCATGAAATTCCCAGCCAAAAGGTTGCTACAAACACCTTAAATCAGAAAAATAACAACACTCATTTGGACAGGAAGCCATAGAAAAGACCAAAAAGTGATACAACACTATTGGTAAGGTTCGGTTAAATGAGATTCTTGATATGAGGATGGAAGAATGATCAAAGAGGTAAGACATCCAATACAATGAATTATGCTTTGATGTCTAACCTTCATTGCTCATTTGAGCCTATGGTATATGAAGAAGCCATAGGTGGACCAAAATGGTAAGCCAAATATGGACCTATGATGATGAACCAAACAAGGGTCTTCGAAGAGCTACCCACTAGTAAGAAACGCATTGGTTGCAAATGATTATAGAAGGGTAAAGTATAGAAAGATGTATACAAAGAACAGATTGACTATGATGATAAATTTTTGCTCCTATTAAAAAAATGGAAAGAATCCGATAGCTTCAAGTCATGGCAGCACAATTTGGATGGAAACTATATCATATGGACATGAAAAGTGTCTTCCTCAATGGAGATTTAGAGGAAGAAGTCTAGATGCACCAAATGCAAGGATTTCAGGATTCAAGAAAGAAACATCTAGTTTGTAGATTGAAGAAAGATCTCTATGATTTGAAAAAAGCTGCCAGGGCTTGGTGTATAAAAATTAATAAATATGTAGATTAACAAGGTTTCAAAAGAAGTCTTTAGAATCCCAACCTATAAATCAAAAGTGTAGATGGTGATATAGTTATTATGATAATGTGTGTAGATGATATCATGATTACAAGTATTGAGGTTGGATCAATTACAAAGGTAAAAATCAAATCTATATCAAGCTTTTGACATGATAGATTTAAGCCTCTGCCAAAAGCTTGTTGGACAGATGAAGTATAGGAATTCCAACTTATATTTCAAATGAATGGATGGTGATATAGTGATTCTGGTGATATCTGTATATGACATCATCATTACAGCCCAGGTAAAAAGTTCCAAGCAATAACAAAGGTAAAATCAGATCTATGTTCAACTGTTGACATTATAGAAGTAAGCCTCCTACATTACTACTAGGCGTAGAAGTTTGGCAAATAGATAAACATATTTTTGCTTCACAAACAAAATATATCAAAAGTTTGTTAGATAGGTTCAGGATGGCAGATTGCAAAATCTCATCTACAGCTATGGAGATAGGACTGAAACTTTCAACCAAGATTAAATCGAAGGCAGTAAATGAATTAGTCTACAAAAACTAGTTGGCAGTTCGATCTATCTTATAACTGCTAGGTCTTACTTGAGTTATACAGTCAACTTATATCTCTCAATTTATGACAACTCCAAAAACAAAACATTGTGCTAAGATATGTTAAGGAACATCAAATTTTCACATTCTGTATGGTAAAAATAAGATTCGGCTATGTGGATATTCAGAATCAAAATGGGCAAGATCCATGGATGATAGGAAATCTATATCAGGTTATGTGGTCAGTCTTGGAATAGGAGCAGTTTCATTAATCAACAAGAAACAACATGCAGTTTCACTTTCCTCTAAAGAAACAAAATATACAACAGCAGTAAAAGGGGCCCATGAAGCAGTTTGGCTTAAAAGAATGCTTACAAATTTATGAGTTCATTAAAATGGGCCCACAATACTTTTTCCTGTGATAACCAGGGAATTCTCAAGCTGGCAAAGAATCCCATCTTTTATGAGCAAACAAAACATGTTAGATGTACATTGTCATGTCATTCAACAACTCATAGAAGATGGAGAAGTTGAATTGCAAAAATGTCCAACCCAAGATCACAGATATTCTCACCAAGCCTCTTGGCCCAACTAAATTTGTAAAATTTAGAAACAAGCTTGGTTGTATTTTCTGAAATCATCATTAAGGGAGGATATTATGTTTGCAATATAAAGTTATAATGGTCATACTAGTCTTAGTGATAGGCTTAGTAGTAAAGTCAGTTTATGATTTTAGTTTACCTTATCAAGTAATGTGATCATGACTCAATGTTCACTTAAGTTATTTTAGGGTTAGGGTTTATGTTGTTGCTTTCCTATAAAATCAGCATTGCCCTTTCATTAATACATACAAGATATATTTCTCTCCTTCAACAACTCTCTTGTGTTCTTGCTTGGTTTCTTTGTATGCATCAGTTTTCATAACAAACATTAAGAAAATTATTGGAAAATAACAACTTCAAAGAAAGAACTTGTCTAAAACTTGGCCATGTTATGCAGCTTAAGGGTCAGAATCTTCCTGCCATATTTTCCTAGGTCAGATTACATTGTTGAAATTTTCTTACTACTTTTTATATTCATCAAAACTATCCTAAGTCATTCTTATGTGCAATCCAAATTTAGATACTAATTCTGTCTCTCTCCCTTCCAAGTCTTGTTCTCTCTTAGGCTAGCTTCCATAATCAATGAAAGCCAATCTCATCATCTTGATATTGTTGCAGATAGAATTTTTGGAATGATCTTGGCAAAATCGAGTTCATTAAACATTAACATAATAATGATGGAAATTCAGAAAAAAAAGAACATAATAGTGATGGAAAGCCTCGTGTGCACTGTACTATGTAGTAGAATTTGGATTCAACCAAGAATATAACAAATTTTCCAAAGAACTACAAACAGATATAAAATTGGAAACTTGTGCTAATATAATAAAGCATGGAAGAAAAACCTGGAAATCAATAATTTCTGCCACCAAATGTCGCTCAAATTTCAATGATAACTGTTGCAATTCATATACTTTTACTTGAGGTGGATAGGTGCCTACAAAGTATCAGATGAAAATGTACTTATTAGATATTACACCTGTCCAGAGAGTAACCAAATATTTCCCTGGAAACTAATACTAGCAAATAAGTCAACAGAAACCAAAAAGAATTGATAAAATTATACCATAGCATCCCTAACAAGAATATTCAATATCATTTAGTTAACTAATCATTAAAAGTCATGCTCCAGGCACAACATAGTCTTTTCTAGTCGGCCATGTAGCCAACTAAAAATAAATTACTATTTTGTTTTTATTTAAATCTCCTAAGGAGGTCTAGTCTCATAATTTTGAATTTCTTATGTGTTGTATCCTTGCCATGTAAATTTGATTGTGGGGTAGGGGAGTGCTCCCATTATTCTTCCATTGGAGTTTATAGTGGTTTATATGTTTTCCTTATTTTAACATCTTTCAACAATATCATTGATATCAAAGCGGTGATTCGCACAAAGTGGGACAAGTTTGAGAGCTTTTCCACATCATTCCAATCAAACTTCTATGCAGTATTGAGGAAGTAAAGTGACCTCATAAAGTTGGTAATTGTAATGTCCTCAAACAAGCATTTATGGAAATATTTTTGGTTATTTAAGTTCCAGTCTTAAATAATTAAAACCTGTTAGTGTTATAGCGGTGGGAGATATTTTCTCCTAGATAAAATAAAATAAAATGAAAAGATGCTCAAGTCAGATCAGCCTTTTGATGTACAAATCATATTTTATATTTTCTATTTCTTCTAGGGGCCGACCTAGAGAAGAGGTCGACCTTCATTGTATATAAAGGAGTTGAAGATACCTCATTTGAACATGACAAGCATTCATTCCAATTCGCACTAAGCAGCAGTTCGCATGTTTTAGAAGCAGATCAGATTTTTTGAAGGAAGTTTATCATTTGCTCAAGGAGAAGCATCTTATATATTTTTGTATAAGTCTTGGCCAAATTCAAGGGCCTGAGTTGTAAGCAGATTTCTGCTTTGATTCTTTTATTTAATAAGAAGATTATTTGTTGGGTTTTTCTCCCTCGAGTAGGACGGCTTTCCCAGGGTAAAAAATGCTGTGTTCTTTGATCTGTGTGTTGTATTACTGCTTATTTACATTTCTGATCATAAAACTAACAAAACCAGTGCCTTATAAACCCTAAACTATATTAACATGAACACAATTGTATTAATGAATCATTTTATGCTTCAAACTTCATTAATTTATCCTAAAATGACTAATCCTAATATTACTGGTCACTCCACAACAAGATGATATACTACAGATTTAAATATTACTCTAATCCACTAAACCCAAATTACAAGCAAACTCGCAAAGGAAAAATGAATCGCAAAGCATTTCCTATATTATGCAAGTCTATGATGCATTACAAAATGCTGCACACTAGCTTTGATTAATTGCAAATATAAGGTTTACAATAGGACCACCTATAACTTGAATTGACAATGCACAACTAGGGCTTCCACCTCCATTAAAGTTTCAATACAATCTCAAGGTGAGACTTTCCTTTCAACCAAGAGGGGTTTTTCCCTTTCGCAAATGTGATCTTTGAATTTTCGTCCTTCAACCTTTGTAGATCCGCAAGTTTCCATCCTCAAATCTGAACAGTTGAACACAAGGGCTCACAGCGAGTTCTAGTTAGATTTTGGCATATTTTTCATCATAATCATTCAATTAAGCCTCTAAATCCTTGATACATCTAGAAAGGGTATTGAAATCAGCAATATTGGCTTTCCACTCAAGGCTGGTACACAACAAAGAATGCCCATACCTATCAAGCATCATTTTCCTTTGAATTGTGCTTGGACCAAACATAAGTGTGCAAAAACGTGCTTGGGAAGCATGGTAGAATGGCACCTATGAGATCCCATATATTAAAGTATTATTGCAATATTTAATGGTCATCTTAGCTTTTAGTTAGTCAGTAGTTTACTTTTAGTTAACTTAGTTTGCTTCAATTAGCTTTTAGTAACTTTCAGTTAATTACTTTAGTTAACGATTGTTTCCTTTTAGAAACATCGTCCTATATTGTATTATTTAAGGAGTATTCCTCTCCTTTGTAAATAACGAATATTGAATATCAATTATCATTTCATGGCATCGGAGCTTAGGCTCATTTTTTTAGCAATAAAAAATTGTGGCTAATTACCTAAAGATTTTTTGGAAATTTTGAAACGTTTCTTTCCAATTTTTTTAGAAATGAAAATCAAGGGTTTGTGAAGAAATTCAAAAGTTTCCTTGAAGCAAAATTTTTTAAGGATTTTTTTGCAGGGATTTTTCGTCAGGGTTTATGATTTTCAGATTTTCTTGAAGATTTTTCTGTGGAAAATCGTCACTTTTTAAGCAAAAACTTTGAGGGTTTCTTATGCAAAAATCACGACGTCTATTTGTGTGAAAATTTGCGGGTTTTTGAAGAAAAATCAAGCCATTTTTCTCTGAAAAACGCATCTACAGTGCCATTTTTTAGCATGCGATTTTTTTGGCTTGTGGCCACAACCTAGTGTTTATTCGCACCGGTTTCCTCAGTTTCATAGGCATCTTTCAAGATCGTGGGCGACCTTGATGTTTCTCAGCAAATTGCGTTAGTGTTCTAATGGATTTTTTAAGTTTCTTTTTCTTGACGCAATTTTAAAAAAATCGTGGGTCTGGAATTTTCCGCGCCTATCCTTTGTGCAGAATCACAATTTGAAGGTTTTTGCGGATCATTTTGAAGGAGAAATCACAACTGGTCTTCTCCTAGTCATGGGTGAATTTTTGACGAGTTTTGCTGAAGTTTTCTACATTTTTTCTGCTTGCTACCTGTTTTTTTAAGATTCGTGCCTTTTTCAAGAGTTTTTGACAATTTTTGTCTACAAAAAAAAATGTGCCCTTTTTAAGACGGTTTTTATCTCCAATTCATAATCTATTCTCTGCAACCTACAATTTTTTGAAACTCGTAGGGTTTTCCAAAATTTTGAGGGTCTGAAATTTTGGAGTTTTCGAAAAAAAATCTATAAAAAATTTTGTTCATCTAAGCTTTTTGAAGGGTTTTTTTTTTAAATCTTGCTTTTTTCTAAACCTCATTTTAGACAATTTTTTAAATCGTGGGAGTTGTGCCAACTAATCATCTTGGAATCCGTGCCAACTCTTATACCTCGCTTTTCATGCTTTTGGTAAATGGGAGGGATGGCATTTATGCATTTTGAGCAAGTGTCTACCTCTTCTACATTAATGGCCAAAAGACCAGCAGATCGTGTCAAATCATCTGCATGGTACATTGATTTTGGAGCCTCTCAACATTTCACAAATAGGAGAGATTGGTTAATGAAGTATATGGCTTGCTCTAATTTTGTCATCTTTGGTGGTGGCAAAGAGTATATAGTTGTCGGCAAGGGCAACATTTAGATCACATCTAGTGGGAGAAATTTAATATTTCTCAATGTATATTGTGTCGGGCATGGAATTCAATCTACTCTCGATGAGTCAGATTATGCAACACTCCGAAGTTGGACATCATCATCAATTCACCTCAGTGCCGAATTGTTGATAAGGAGTCCAAGAAAATTGTGGCAATTGGCCTCGAGGATCATGGTTTGTATCGGCTGGTTGATACTGAAGATCCTCTAGAGCATGCGCTAGTTGCGAGGAGTTCACCTATCAACACTCTCTGGCATCAATAGTATGGGCATCTCAACATTGCCTACCTCTATCAACTGGCTTGAGAGAATTTGGTAGAAGGCTTAACTGAGATTTAGCAGTAGACACATGGTGTTTACAGAGCTTGCCAAGTAGGGAAGCAACATAGTACTCCATTTTCAGATGGAAAGTCTTGGAGAGCATCCAAGGTTCTACAGCTGCTTCATGCAAATGTTTGTGGACCAATGAATACTACATCGATCACTAGTGCCAGGCATTTCCTCTTGTTTGTGATGATTTTAGTAGGAAAATGTGGGTGTATTTTCTCAAGGAAAAATCACAAGTATTTAATGAATTTCAAAAGTTTAAGGCATTAGTTGAAAAAGAGTATGGACGTTCAATTATAACTCTTAGGTTAGATAATCAGGGTGAGTTATGTCCCAACCAATTCATCGACTTTTGTGCTAAACACGGTATTAAGCATCAGCTTACCACACCCTATACCCCTCAGTAGAATGGTGTTGTTGAGCAGAGGAATCGTACCATCACAAAAATGGCCCATTGTATGTTGGAGAACAGAAATGTTCCCAAGAAGTTTTGGGTTGAGGCAGTGTATACTGCAATATACCTTCTTAACTGGTCTCCCACACAGACCATCAGGAAGATGACCCCAGAGGAAGCATGGTCTGGGAGAACCAAGAATCACTCATCTAGGGGTTTTTGGTTCAACTACGTATGTTTGGATTCCAGATGCTAAGAGGACCAAGCTGGATTCCAAGAGCCAGAAGTTGATGCTAATAGGATACAATGACAATCATAAGGCCTATCGGCTAATTGATGTGGCCACTGATCGTTTGGCATTCAATCGGTAGGTTGTGTTTGATGAGGAAGGTGGGCCCTTTTTGCTCTCTTCTTCCATCAAGAGTCCTAAGGATCAACCTCTGAAGACTAAGGATTTGGAAGCTGATCCTCTGAAAACTAAGGATTTGGAAGCTAAGCTTCCAATCGCTCCACCTAAAGGGAGGGATTCTAATGATTCTAACATTGTGGAAGTTCCTAGGCAAGATCCTATACAAGGAGGGAGGGATTCTGATGATTCTAACATTGTGGAATCTCCTAGGCAAGATTTTGTACTAACAAATTCTCCTCAAGATAACCTAGATCAGCATCCAAATGGTATTATTCTAGGCATCCCAAGTCATGATGATGATCACCCTGATTTGGAAGAAGATACATCTCCTCCTTGTCCTAAGTGATGGGCGAAGCTCATTGGTGATGTTCATGATGATGAGCTTGTTGAGGGAAGATCATCTAGAGGAAAGAGCAAAAAGAACATAGTAAACTTTGTTCTTATGGCCAACATTTAGAGAGTTTTTGAGCCCCAAGATTATTTGAAAGCAAAGGGTAAACTTGAAGGGGAAAAGGCTATGGATTTTGAGCATCATATTCTTTTTAAGAACATCACGTGAGTTCTCTCAAATATTCCACCAGGGAAGAAACCCATTGGCTACAAACGAGTCTACAGGGTGAAATACAAGGCTAATGGAACACTAGATAAATACAAGGCTCGGTAGGTGGCTAAGGGGTTCTCATAGAGAGAAGGTATTGATTATGAAGAAACCTTTCCTCCTACAACAAAGATGAGCACCATCCAACTTGTCCTAGCCATGACAGCACAGTTTGGCCAGAAGGTCCACAAGATGGATGTGAAGAGTGCCTTCCTCAATGGAGATTTGGAGGAAGAGGTCTGCATGACGCAGCCTCTTGGTTTCAAGGTTGCAAGCAAAGAGCACCCATGGCATGGTACTAAATTTTGATAAGTACTTGGTTGCACAAGGGTTTCAGAGGAGTCCCTCAGATGCAAATTTATATGTCAAGAACACTAGCAGTGATATCATCCTTTATTGTCAAGAACACTAGCAGTGATATCATCCTTCTTGTCATCTATGTGGATGATATCATCATTACTGGCAGTAGGTTACATTTGATTGAATGAATCAAGTTGAATTTATGTCAAGCATTTGAGATGACAGACTTGGGTCTCTTACATTATTGTCTTGGTTTAGAAGTTCGGCAGACAGTTGGCAATATCTTCATTTCTTAGTTGAAGTATGCCAGGAGTCTGCAGGAGAAATTCAAGATGGAAGACTGCAAAATCTCATCCACTCCTATGGAAAAGGGGCTGAAACTTTCAGCCAAATCAGACTCACCAATGGTGAATGAGTTTGCATTCAAGCAACTAGTGTGCAGCCTCATCTGTAATGTGTCGAGTATAAACAAATCTTATAAACAATAGTAAATTAGCACTTAGGAGGTAACCGACCCGATTTGTCACAGATTTACTTGCACGGATAGTATGGAAACACCCAACCGAATAAGTGGAATCCAAACAAAATTAATACTAGGGCATAGATTCTCATATTCATTCAATGACAGCACATTCAGAAACAATCTTCAACAATGATCAACTAGTCTAATATCAAAGACCAAGCATCACATATTCAATACTACTGGAATATAAATGTATGAGTGTAATTACTGATTGTGGGGTGACAGAAGCCAATTCGCAGACACCAATTCACAGACACTCAAATTATGTAAATGTCGAAAAGTCCCACAGTCGTTACACAATTGGAATGATATCATTAACAAGGTACTTAATAACCAAATAGTCAACCACTGAATATCTAGCAACTAGATCGCCGACAAATGCTCATATGGTTCCTCAACAATATCATGAGGTCTCTCGATTGTAAATCAGAGAGATGCATGCCACTTGCCCGATATGCAACAACCCCCCTTGTCGTCTTGAATGGAGTCCTCAATCGTGGAAGATACTCCCTCCATGCCAAACCTCGTCACGTCCCCAGAGGAGGCTTTAGCACACGATTTGACTTATCTGCCACCACCTAGAATGTGCCCTTTGCTCTTAATCATGACACAGAGTGTTTGGGTGTTGTCCAAAGGGAAAAACTCAACAATTCAACCCGCACTGATGCAAGGATTCGCCAATAGCATGGATGCAGATGTGAGAGGTCTCCCAATGGTTGACCTAGTGCTTTGAGTGCCCTTGATGATGTGGGCTCAAATAATAACGCCAATCCTGCTAAATCCAATTCTCCCATCTACAAATTCATGAGAGATCTATGTTAGAAATCTATATGGAGATAGAGGGAAGACCAGACAAGCAAACACAAGTGAGGATTTTGTCCACCTAGCCTGATGCAGCAAAGGTTTTCATCTCCTAATGCCACCAAAGAAATGCTTGTCTAATCCATCATGAATACCAAAGATCAGCATTCACAAATAAATACCAACTCTTATTGCCAACCCAAGACGTTGGCCAGAAAAAATATATATATTATTTAACACCTACCAAGGGTCGACCAGATTTTACCAAATTTAAATGTTATTTATAATAATTTAAATTTTTATTATTTATTATTATTTGAATTTTCAAACTTCTCTTTACTATTAAGAAACACTATTACCGCCAAACTTAATTCGGGACCCTTTTATCATCTATCTTATTGCCACTAGTCTAATCTCAATTTTGCTATGAGCTACATTTCTCGTTTCATGACTGCCCCTAAGGCGGAACATTGGGTTGTAGCGAAGAGAGTGTTGAGATATGTGAAAAGGACACCTGACTTTGGCATTTTGTATAGCAGATGCAAAGATCCTAGGCTCATTGGCTTTATAAATTTTGATTGGGTAGGTTCAATTGATGACAAGAAGTTCACTTCTAGGTACGTTTTCAGTCTTGGTATGGGTGCAGTCACAAGGACGAGCAAGAAGCAACAGGGAGTTGCTCTTTCCTCGACAAAAGCAGAGTATCGAGGAACAGTTAAGGCAGTATGTGAGGCAGTATGGCTTCAAAGGATGCTTGTTGACATGCAAATGTCTCAAGCAAGGCCTTCACCCTTGTTCTGTGACAATCAAGGGGTACTAAAGATTGCCAAGAATCCAGTCTTCCACAAGTGAACCAAGCATGTTGAGCTTCATTGTCATTTCATCTACCAACTTGTTGAAGATGGATCTGTGATATTACAGTATGTTCCAACTGAGGATCAGACTATAGACATTCTCACAAAGTCTCTCAATCTAGATAAATTTGTAAAATTTTGGGATCAGCTTGGTGTAGTTAGTAGGATGACCATTAAGGGAGGGTATTAAAGTATTATTGTAATATTTAATGGCCATCTTAGTTTTTAGTTAGTCAGTAGTTTACTTTCAACTAACTTAGTTTGCTTTGGTTAGCTTTTAGTAACTTTCAGTTAATTACTTTAGTTAACGATTGTTTCCTTTTAGAAACATCGTCCTGTATTGTATTATTTAAGGAGTATTCCTCTCCTTCGTAAATAACGAATATCGAATATCAATTATCATTTCACCATGGTCCTCAACAATAATTGTGAGGAGTCCCTTAAGGTTCGAAACCTAGCTATTGCATTAATAGTGTATGAAATTATCTTCCCCTTTCGCACATTTGGAGGTACACAAGGATCCACGTCCTCAACATTGAATATCATGTCTATGTCGATAGGAGCCCTTCTAGAAGACACGTTATTGCTCTAGGCATTAATGAAGCTCTAGTCATGTAGTGAGGTAGGCAAGTATGAACAGTTAAAAAAAAGTGAGAGTTTGGCAAAGAGACATGATGGTAGGAAAAACTTTGAAGTCTCAATGAAAGAGGGAACAAAGACAAGTAATTGGTAGATGGCATGACTGGATGGGGAAGTCCAAAGCCCCAACTGAAGTAGAGAAAGAAGCAAACTTGGGAAGAGAGGCATAGAAGGAAAGGGAACTCAACAACTCCAACAGCTTACACAAACTTATTTGTGCCTTCATGCTTAGAAACCTTGGGGGTCTTACACAAACACATGGGAGATAAAAATAAATAAATATGCCCAATTTATAATACTTATTGAAAAGGCATACTATTATAATGAAGAGTCCCCAAACACTTGGCAATTTCATCATGATAGATTATATGACAAGTTTATCAAAGATTCTATGGCAACTTCTTAATGAGGAGTTAAAGGTGGCATTCATGAAAAATTAGGGGCCATTTTGAGAAAAGAATCTTATTTAATTTATCGATTGCTATTTTGGGAGGGAAATGGGGCATTGGATTTTGTGCCCCAAGTTGACCATTTTGTTGCTACATACTGAGGTGCTTGGTTACCTTCAAAACAACTACCAATTTAACCACTTTTTCTGTCTTAGTTTGAACCTTGTGTTCAGCTATAGAATCCAGGGTTGAAAACCCTTGGGTTCTGAAGATCAAAGGACAAAACCCCTTTTGTTTTCTAGAGATTGGAAGATGAACACCCTTTAATTTCCTGAGGGCGATCTCACATAGAAGTTGTTTCTGCACTAAAATATTTTGTTTGGCTTTTCACCATATATTTTGTATTTGTGAAGCAAAAAATATATCATGGAGGAAGCTTGATTTATATTTGTGTGTTACCCATTTGAAGCTTCAACAAATTTAAGTTATTAATGCACTCTATTGTTACATCTATTTGGCCATTATTTTTTATTGGGATAAAATACATAAAAATTAATATTCACTCACCATATACCCTCACCTTGCCCTCATAGGATCTGTGCAATTAGAAAGTGGTGAATATTATATATTAAAGTTTGTAAAGGACATCACATCTATATGTATCAGTGTTACAAGACTCGGACTTGCCTCGGATTCAGCAAGCCAATTTTTTACTCGAACTCGGACTCAGAGCCCAAACTCAGCGCAGACTCGGCAAAGACTCAGCAAATAGAAAAACCCAAAAAAATTCAAAGATTTTTAAGGATTTAAAACTATTGTAAATTTGGGCAAAGGTAGACAAAAAATTATACACAAATAATAAGCCTCTATTCAATTTTCATTCAATACATAATACATATATATATAGGAGTTGTATTTCCTATATTCTAGGAAACCTCCTATAACGACTCCTCTAAATATATGAGTTGTTTTAACAACTCAAACAAACACACTCGTACAACAAAATAAATCTATACATGTGACTTAAATAACCTTACAAATATTCCTAACACTCATAATACCTATGTGAGTTATTAATTTAACTCACTTTTCCTCACACTAACATGTGAACACTAACATAAATTCCCAATATTCTCCCCCTTAGTGTGAACATGGTAAGAACTCACACCCTTCATCTAAAGTAAACCCAACTCTTGTAGGTCATGATCCTGATTCAAAACAAAAGGCACCTCCCATCAACCTTTCATGGTTTTCACACAGGTTTACCACAAACCTAGACATGAATAGGAACCCACTCATCTATTCACCTCGTGTGGTTTTCTAGATCGTCCCACAAACCCTTTCAAGATCCATGAATTGCATTACACTGGTGATTTTGTTTGCCACTATGCTTGTACATTAGGGAAGAAATCCACACAAATCTAAAAGACCCATACTAAAAAACGTTTCACATCACATTCCATAAGAACACAATGTTCTTAATTATAGTCACTGTTACCAATCGTTGCCACTCAATCTCGAATAGCATAGACAACCACCACTGCCACTGGAAGCTACCCTTGACTTCAGTCATTTTGGCACGAAATGGGAATGGAACATTGGTTATTATCCCCCCCCCAAAGTGAAATTTCCACTTATTCACATAACTAGGAACGTTGAAAAGAGAATCATATCAAGGTGCATGCTACTATCTGGATCTTGCTACACATGACCACCATTGCCAATGAACATATTCACTAACAGATCATCTTCTAACGAAGTACGGCAGTCAGAGTATCACCGCAATCAGAGGACCTCTACAATCATCTGCTCTCCAATACGATTGTTTCTCCAGCATTCACACACCACACTGAAAAGCTGAAAAAAATAAAACACACTGCATATTTATTTGTTGCCATACCATGCATGCAGCCTCATCATTGGTGACTAACGAGAGGTCGCTTATTGACCTCCTTCCTCCGTTGCCTCCATCCTCCATTATGGTTTGCTACTTTTTTAGCAAATTTGCCTTCCAGGCTCAATTAAAGAATGCCTCCCCTCAATATGAATGTCACGTAAAAGCGATAATGCATCCATTTACAAATGAGGCAATTTTTATTTATTTTTGACATTTTCATATTTTGACACAACAATAGACCCTATTCTAAACAAAATAATACAACTTGACTATGAGACAAAATATTTGCTTATGAATTAAGGATAATTGAACAATAAATAACAACCTACTATTATGAAACTATTGAAACTTAACTTTAATTTCTAATATAATTAGAAGTTATCACCCAACTTGAACTTCAATACATTTTTTGGATCGCTCTCTAAAAAAGAGGATCAGATCAGGATGGCGTTGGTAGCAACAGGACAGATATGATTCATGGGCTTGGCGCAGTTGAAACAAAAGATGATCACACCCACAGGACTAAGAGAAGAGCCTTACTTAGAAGAAACAAAAAATCTAGTGTTGGACCCACCACATTGCAGCGACATGGATTGGCATGATTTTCCTAAATGAATACTCCCTTCACACCACAATTTTCTTCTGGTTTTTGTTGCACACTACAAGATAGTCCAAGATCTAATTACATAGCGAATGATCAAACCGCCAATGAGGGGAAAAATACATACTAGATATTTTCAAGTATTCGGAGATGAAACTCTAAGTGTTGTCTAGCTTTTGAGGCTATAGCATTGCCATGAGTTTCTCTTTATCTTCTCTCCCATCTTAGTCACAGACCTCACTTATGGAACACACAAGCGTCAAAAGCTCTCCACCGCGGCAGATAAATGAGTTGCCAATAAATGAGTTGTTAGTCTGAGGGGCACCTTCACCCTTGAATTCACCATTGAAACTCGGTTACGATCATAGTGAGAAATCTCGGTAATGAGAAATTTCATACACAATTTGGTGGTGCAACTCGTTAGCCACAAATTTGGTCTCCTCCGCAACAACATTTGTCGCAAAAAATCCAAGCTGAAGAATGAAAAATGTAGATGCTAAGGAAATTCCAATGAAAATAAACACAAGCCGCAACTCTTTCAGCAAGTAATTCACTGGCCTAGCAATCGTCCAACTCTTTTGTGGCTTCGGTGAGTACTCATCATTGTTAGTCTACACTTCATGGCCTCAATACACCGACCCAAAAGCCATCTTGCTTGTCAAAAAAATTCACTCTCTCAAGCCTTTTGCCTCTTAGGCTTGTATTCTTTCAATCACAAATTAAAAAGTCTATGCTAACTAATCTTACATCTACATATAATTACCATTCAAGGAATTCTCATGTTCTTGGGCCCTCTCATGAGAGAGTTAAGCCCAAATCTGCTCTAATACCATATTGTAAATTTGTGCAGAGGTTGACAAAAAATTATACACAAATAATAAGCTTCTATTTAATTTTCATTCAATACAAAATACATATATATAGGAGTTGTATTTCCTATATTCTAGGAAACGTCCTATAACGACTCCTCTAATTATATGAGTTGTTTTAACAACTCAGACAAACACACTCATACAACAAAAAAGTCTATACATGTGACTTAAATAACCTAATAAATATTCTTGACACTCATAAAACCTATGTGAGTTATTAATTTAACTCACTTTACCTCACACTAACATGTGAACACTAACATAAATTCCCAACAAAAACTTGTTTCATGCACCCTTTAATAAATAAACCTTAAAGACACAATAACATCATCAAATAGAAATTACTATAATCCTATGCACAAACATACATCGATCACATAAGTATAAATACAAATTTTAGCTTAAGGAAATAACACATTTAGATATATAAATATCACAATTGAATCCTAATAGCAATATCACAATTTGACACGCTGTGGAAAATTACCTCCTACTTATCAATTGATGAGCTAAAGGGGCTCTATAATGAATGTTTCATAAGGCACAACACTTGCTGAAGGTTTTGCAAATGGGGTTGAAAGCTAAGTGGGCTTAACCTTGGGGGAAACTCCATGGTCAAGCACGCTTGAGCTGGAGTAGTACTGGGATGGGTGACCTCCCAAGAAGGCCCAGTGCTTCACCTCTATGAGCATCACCTAGATGCAATAAGTGCTAAGTGGACCATTCATTATCATGAGAGATGGGTTCTTGTGAACCACTACTTGTGAAATAAGGGTCAATGAGTTTGACTCATAAAACTACACGGTTGAATCCTAATAGCAATATCACAATTTGACACGCTGTGGAAAATTACCTCCTACTTATATAAATATTGTCAAATGTATACAAAACTCGTGGAATATGAAATCCATGGCATCAAAACAAATATTAAAACTAAAAATATAAGTCTATGGCTCAAAAAAGCTTGCATTACCCATCCCAACATCACAACAAGTCATGCACTAGTGTCTAAGATAGGTCCTAGATGATGATGTAGCCATGATATTTGCTTGTGTTTCAATGATTGGTGTGTATATTCAAGTGAGGAATTTATTATTAAAATTTTATTGAAGCCTTCAAGACTGCATGTTTTGTTGTCTAATGTATGAAACAAGATAATCCTTGATTATGGCTTTGACTGTGAAAGATGCAGAGATTTGCAACAGGGGATATGTATTTTATAGGTTTTATGATCATGATTCATCATTGGTCTATTACATGCTCAGACCTATAGTTTGATGAGGGTTTGGGGGAGTCTTGTAACACTATTATGTATGAAAAATTAGCTGTGACCTTATTTATTGTTAATATAGAATCAAAGACTGAAGCATGAAGACTTTGTCAGTAGAATGATATTATTTGGGTGGCCTTTCATGCATCTTGAATTCGTACAGTGACTATCAATATCGATTATACCATAAGTTCAATAATTGTGATGTGCTTGAATTGGTTGAGAACCTTTCAAATACTCATGTACATGCACCAAACAATGGGTATTACTTTTGATCCTTGAAGTTGAAACAATTAAATTCCCTCGTTTTAGGTTTTGCCTGAAAAAAAAATGAGTTGTCTCTGATATTAAGAGAAATGTTTGGGCTAGTTTAGTTTTGCTAATTTTAATGCTTCAAACAAAGCTGAGTGAAGAGCCTGCTAGAGAAGTAAATAATTATTTTGATAAAAGGGGCTTTTACTTTAGAAAAGGATTGACAAAATTTAGACAATATTTATAACTGTCCAAGATTAGAAAAATATGAATACTAAACAGAAAATATAAAGAACACACATTTGCAGCAAATTCATTATAAGTACAAAACGTCTTCAAAGTAAATCATGCATTACATTGTCTAAACTTAAATACATCTTGTTCATTGATATCTAAATTAAAGATAAATCAATTATACCATCTGAAAAGATCTAGCAAATTCAATTTCAATAAAAACATCAAATTACAATTGTATTTACAATGGATATACAACCAAACCTGATACAATAATATACTCCCCATCAGGAGTTGACTTTATGCGAGTAGAGGCAGTATTAAAATTCAAGTCTTGAATCAAGTCTATCCTACGCCTGAATTCTGTTTTGACACAAAAGAATAACCAAATGCATGAGAAATTTAATGAAAATCCACTGATATAGCTACAAAGATTCATGTCAAATTGACTCATTTTCAACAATCATATTCCATCAGCATTTCAACACTCACAATGTCAAAAATGGCTTATAGGACCAAATAAATCAAGTCTGTTATATAAGTTTCTTGGCAAATACACCCCAAATATAATGAATTATTATAAGAAAAATTGAGTAACAAAGCAAGATTAAGACGAGTAGCTATGTAAAATAGCCCTGAAATCAATTGTAACATCCATTCGTAAACCATATTTCTTAGACTTTAGTTCAAAATTTTCATTAAGGAACCCTTGTGATGTCCTTAAGAGTGAAACTACATGGGCGACAGATATAAATCATTGGCTTCTATGGCATAGCAGGTCCTTCATTGGTGTTCCCTATTAGTCTCCCTTCTCTTGTGGCCAATCCACTTTGTTCTGACATAAATATTTTAATTTTCTTTTTCCAAGCAACAAATATTTTTTGGAGGATAATGGCAACTCTATCTTCAGGTGATTTGAGTTCAAAACTATTCATATTTTCCTGTAAGATAATCACAAAGCATTTCAGTTTCTACACAGCTAAGGCCCTCAGATTCTACTCAAATTTTGCATGTGTATCACAGCACCTTCAATTATTGAAGTCTTAGTCCAAGAATTCACGAACTTTGACATTTGAAGTGCACAGCTTATATCCAACAATTTCATATGGTGGCTCAACATAACTTATAAGAAAGGTGTCACCAACAAAGCAGTCAACTATCTTTCTCATTTTGCTTCTTAAATGCTTAACATCTTGGACACTCATGATTTACTAATACGAACTTAATGTGTTAAAACAAAAGTAAAATTAAAGTAGTTACTACAAAAACTAGGAAGAACAATGATCTAACATAAACAAGAAATATTATTAAATTCAAGAGAGCTATGTAAAATAGTAGCAACCTCTACCAATAGATGTCTTTTGGTGTCCTCCTTCCAGATGAAGCAAAAATTACTATACTTTGGCATTCACTAAAGTGGCACAACTAACTGATACAGATTGGACAGAATCTCTACCATCCCCCTACCAGTTATTTGAGCCACTTTAGGGAATTACATATATATTGGAAAGCACACCAAGAAATGCATGCTCAAAGGAGAAAATGAAGCAAACTGCCTTAAGAATCCAGGACACTACCAGTTATTGACTGATAATGACAAATTGGTTTGGCAGATATAGACGAAGAGATTTCACAGGTGTACCTAAATCTGGATCAGAATTGTATTTGGCAACTTTGAGCCTTTGGACATACACCCTACAGCCTCTGAATTGTCAAATGCCTTATGAACAAGACTATTCCAAGACATGGGCACAAAGTTATGACCCCAAACAAGTGAAGTGTCCCAACTAGCACTCTAGAGCTCCACACGATGGTTCAAGTGTGCAGCCTCTGATGAGTGGAAAGGTTCACTCCATGAATCACCAAATGGTTCCAATTCTTGATGCTGTGGCAGCACATTATGGTCAATTCTTGTGACTACATTTTGAGGGATGGGTTGTTACAGAAGCTCACTCAGTTTTACATTCCTAGAAGCCCCTCTCACTAACTTCTGCACAAGAAGGCTCATTTGTCCTCCTATGGTATATATTTTGGTTGCAGAAGACCCTGCAACATATGAATGCTACTTTTATCAGCCTTCTATTGGGAAGCAAGTTGAAATTTCACAAATCAGTGTTCTTGTTGGAATAATTTAAACCTTGCCATATAAACTTTGTATTGTATCAGCCACCTTGTGCTTGAATTTTTGAATTATCACATCGTTGTGGTTGTGTGCCAGTTTAATAAAATAGCAGTTTAATGCATTGCACCAACATAGTTAATGTTCCATATGCCGTCAACTTATTCTTCAAAAATCTTTGGAGCATAGTCACTAGCAGACATTGGATATGTATGAGCAATGTTCAAGAAATGGTATGGGAGAATTTGAATAAGGGTAACAATTATACTACATTTAAATACAGTCACCACAAAATGTGGACACAGGTATGCGGATAGAGCCCCCCACTTTAACCCATGTTTCCCCGTGATGAATAAGAAGTGGTTTGGTCTGCCTCTTACAATCATTTATGATTGGACTTAGGATTCTTAAGTCACTTTGGTAATCATTGTGGAAGGCTGGAAGCTTCTTGGTTATCTATGGCTATTATTTGCTTCATTTCATTAGCAAATTGATGGTGGAACTAAGGTTGTTAATGGCACCTTATTCCATGCTCTTCAAAGCTATCATCAACATAATTAGTGTGACTTCTACTTGCATATCATTCAACCCAACTACAGTTGGAAGAACTATATCTCAACAAGGCTTCCTCCTTTTAACCTACAGCTTCTGACCTATGGTAACTTATGAAATTTAGGTTGCTCTTCAAAACCCGAAGACATCCCACCAACAGCTTGCTGAACAAATATCCTTTTATTGCAAATAATTTGGCATCCTTTTGACATCCTCCAGCAGCATTAAGCCAAATTCAAAGCACTTCATAATTTCTGATATTGTCATCTGGATCAACTTGGCTCAAAGTTGTATGAGCCACCTCACCTAAAGGAGTCTCC
>VDFB02130299.1:0-21777 GCA_007258455.2 Sequoia sempervirens | reverse complement strand
GGAAAAGTAACACCTTGGCTAATTTTTGGGTTCCCCATCTTTTCTATTAACTCCACCCTGGGAAGGAGATTTTGAAACGATGAAAGCAAATGCAAATGAAAAGAAATTTTCCATCAAATTGACAAAAAACACTGCAATTAGAAATAGAATGTTTCCATTCAGTTGTCAAATCAATATTTATCTGGCTTTTATGTGATAAGTGAGATTTTGGAGGCTTTTATCTGATATTTTGGAAGCTTTGATTTTAGTTGTCAAATCAATATTTATCTAACTTTTATGTGATAAGTGAGATTTTGGAGGCTTTTATTTGATATTTTGGAAGCTTTGATTTCATTTCTCAAATCAATATTTATCTAGCTTTTATGTGATAATTGATATTTTAGAATCTTTTATCTAATCTTTTGAAAGCTTTGGTCATTAAATGGTAGTTGGTTTACCATTACTAGAACTTGTTTTGACTCAATAGTGGTTTAGAGATGTGAGACTTGTTTCAAGCTCAAATCTCACACTATATGTAGCCTATTGGCTAATAATTTACTAGCAATCATGTACCTTAGTGTGCAATGGGTACGTTGAAGAAGTGTGGAAGGTCAATTAGGATAAATTTTGGTCTATTTTTTTTCATACATTTATGCATTACATGAGGTCAATTGGAAAGCCATTTAGTAAATGATGTTGTTTGTGCAACAAACGTCTCAATAGAGAAGTGATAGCTTCAAATAAACTATGCATCCACTTACAGGGATCCAAACATGATTGAAATAAAACCTCTGAATTAGGAAGATAATCAAGCTCCATTACCAATAGGCTCATGTTATATTTGCAATGAGGAGAGAGGGAGAGAAAGGGAGAGGGAGAGGTAGGGATAGAAAGAGGGAGAGATAGAGGGGGGAATAGCAAGAGATGGAGGGGTAAGGAGATAGAGATAGAGATGAATATAGATATGAATATAGAGATGGAGAAGGAGAGGGATATGGAGAGGAGAGGAGAGGTGTAGATAAATTGAGAGAAGAGAGAGGGATAGGTAGAGATGGAAGAGATAAATATATAGAGAGCGATAGAGAGGGAGATAGATGGAGGGATAGAGAGAGAGAGATATGTTTAGAGATAAAGGGGGAGAGAGGAAAATAGAGTTAGATATGAAGATACATTGAGAGAGGAAGAGGGAGATAAATAGATAGACAAATATAGGTAGAGGGGGAGATAAATACAAAGAGAGATACGGAGATAGAGAGGGAGTGATAGAGAGGACAATATAAATATATATAGAGGAAGATGGAGAGGGAGAGATAGAGAGATATAGATGGTGAGATAAAGTGATAGAGAGGTAGAGATATAAGGTGATATAGAGAGGGGAGAAGAGGGAGAGAGAGACAAAGAGATAGAAAAATAGAGAGAATTAGAGATAGGTAAATAGTGATTGAGAGAGGGAGAGAGAAATAAGGAGAGATAGAGAAAGGGAGAAAGAAGTAGGGGGAGATAGAGATATATGAGAAGAGAAATAGAGAGATAGAGATATATGGGAAGATAGAGAGATAGAGATATATGGGAAGATAGAGAGATAGAGATATATGGGAAGAGAAAGAGAGAGGGAGGTAGAGATAGAGAGATAGATAGGGAGGATAGGGAGGGAGTGAGGAAAGGAGATATGGGGAGAGATAGAGAGAGGGGAGAGGGAGAGAGAGGTAGGGAGAGGGAGAGAGATAGGTAGAGGATGAGAGATAGAGAAGAGGTGGAGAGAGGTAGGTTAAAGAGGAAGAGAGAGAAGAGGGGAAGAGAGGGAGAGAGATAGGTAGAAAAGGGAGAAAAAGAAGAGTGGGAGAGAGGGAGAGTGATATGCAGAGAGGGAGAGAGAGAAGAAGATGGGGGAGAGAGGGAGAGATAGCTCAATATATATAGAGGGAGAGGGAGAGACATAGAAATGGGGTGAAATAGAGAGATAGAGGGGGATAGTGAAAGAGATAGAGAGATAGTGATAGAGGTAGAGAAAGATATGGATAGAGAGAGATAGAGAGAGGATTGAGAGGGAGCGGGGGGAGGGAGAGATAGCTCAATAGATAGAGATGGGAAGAGGAAGTGACATAGATAGTGGGAGATATAGAGAGATATAAAGCGATAGGGAGAGATATATCAATCACTCTCCCTATATCTCCATCTATTCATCTTTATCTATTTATCTCTCTACCTCTCTCTATCTCTTTGTCTCTCTATCTCTATCTATATGTTTCTCATTATATATATATATGTATCTTTGCTTCCCTCTATTTATCTATATCTCCCTATCTCTTTATGTGACTTTATCTCTATCTATGTCTCTATCCTCTTCTCTCTTTCTCTTTTTCTTTATCTATTTTTCTCTATCTACCTTACCATCTCTACCTATTTCTTTGTCCCTCTTTATTCCTCTGTATCTCTACATATCTCTCTATATATCTTTGTCTCCCTCTTTATCTCTCCATTTCTATTTATCTATCTTCCTCTCTATCTCTATCTTTGTCTTGTTTTCTCTCTCCTCTTTTTTTGCTCTCTATATCCCTTGATTTATATCTCTGTTCCTCTCTCTTTATCTATCTTTATCTCTTTCTCCTCATTTGTCTCATTTTTCTCCCTCTCTCTTTCTCTCTTTTTCTTTTTTGTCTCTTCACCTATCTATATCTTATCTCTACCTCCCTCTCCCTTTTCTCTTCCTTTTTGTTTCTCTTTCTCTCTCTATATATTTGTCTCCTTAAGTGTGCAATGGGTACACTAAAGAGGTCTCAAAGGTGAATTATCATATCTTTAATCAAATTACATGCTACCTTGAACATAACTCCCCAAGGACACATTCCATCCTTGGATTGTTGCAATGAAACAACCAATCAAAATTTAATTTCTATTTTCTCTCTCTTCCTTTGTATCTCTTATATTTCTCTCTCATGCTCTATCTCTCTTTGTTTATTCCTCTCTTTTAATCTCATCTACATCTCTCTCTCTTTATTGATATATATATGTCTAAATTCATCTCTTTCTCTCATTCTCTATCATTTGAGTTTCTCTCTTTCTATTAGCAAATAGGCTACATATAGTGTGAGATTTAAGCCCAAAACAAGTCTCACTCTTGCAAACCACTATTGAGTCATTGGAAAACAAGTTTTAGTTATCATTTAATGGTAAACCAACTATAATGTAATGGTATAATCCTCTAAAATATTAGGTAAAAGCCTCCAAAAATCTCACTTATCAGATAAAAGCTAGATAAATATTGATTTGACAACTGGATGGGAACATTCTATTTCTATTTGAAATATTTTTTATCAATTTGATGACAACTTTCTTAATAGTTTTTTTAAAGAATATAATATATAATAATAATTAGTATAATTATATTATTTATAATTTATTTTTTATTATATAAAATATACATTATATATTAATTATACTAAAATATACTTAATTACGTAGGGTAAAAGATGTCGTAATGTTAAAACCTAAATGTGCTCATTATTAGGATCTTGGCAGTAATTTTCATTTTAGTAAACATACTCTAAAACCCTCATCAAAACCTTATTTTGAAGCTACAACTCACCAAATTGGAGAAGTGAAAGGTCAATACCATAAGAGTTTGGAGGAGTGGAAACCAATAATGGTGGAGAAAGTAGAAAAAAACGGCGAAAAACAATCGAAAAAATGTCAAAAATCCTAAACTCAAGAAACTTACTAAACTATTCTTGCCTCAATTCCCATGTCGCTTCACAAGCTAGGTGTGCAGTTTTTCAATCCATGATGGAAGGAATGGAAATGATTTCCAAATAATCCCTATTAGAGTTATAAGCCCTCTAAGGGCTACTCTTGGCTCTCCCCTCCCTTGCATATGATTGACCAACTTAATCTTCATTGGAAACTTTAATCCTCTTATGGGGTTTGGTAGAAATGACTCTAGGGTGTGTGGGCTACTGTTCTAGAGTCTAAATTTTCTTATTTTACTTGGTATCTACTATACCAAGGTCTTCCCATGGGGACCCAACTCACTCACATGGGTGTTACCTCTCTAAATTACTTGTTTTGTGGCCAAATTGAGACCCTAAAACACCTCTTTTAGTTATGTCCTCAGGCTCAAGAAGCTTGGAATTGGATCCATGAATTATTTAAACCATTTCAACCCATTCCCTTCTCATGGCACATGGTTTTTCTTAGAGATAAGCCTAATCTCCCTCACAAGTATACCCAAATATGAAACACCTTCAGGGTGGATTTTTATTTAGTATTTGGAAGGATAGAAATGTTGTGTTGTTTAATTGCAACACTATTGAGAAATTATTTTCTTTGTACATTAAAGATAATATGATTTTATCCAATACTCTTATGCAGATTTAGGTGCAAGTTAATATAGTTACACTTAATTTTTCTCATCTCTAGGAGCTATTGGACTATTGAGGGAATGCCCTTTGCATTGTAGGCCAAGTGCCTCCTAACTCCACCCCTCCTTGAGGGTGTAAATGTTGATTAGCCACTCTTCCAAGTGGGACATTTGAGGAGGTCATGAGTTTCATTCTCGTGGTCCTCTACCGAATCCTAGGGATAATGTTGCTCGTGAAGGATGACCTTAACCTTTGAATTTTCTATCTCCTTGGTGGGACACTAGCTAGCTTGACAACAACAAATTTTCTCATGTATCGCTTTTCATACCACCCTTGGAGAAGAATGCTAAATATGGCACTCTCACTAGTTGGGAGCCAACTGATGACTCTAACTCCAATGATTTTTTAGGAATCTCGAGGATAAAATCCTCCTCCATGTGGCATAGCCATGACTGTATAATATTTTATTTTATTATTTCAAGGCTTGGCCCTTTTTTTAGACTCATGGGTGTGCTCTCCTACCACCCTCCCCTTTTTTGTGAACATTGAATTATTTTCTTTAAATTAATATAATGTTAAATAGGATATATTCATAAAAAAACCATTCTTCTCATTGAACCCTCTCATGACACTTGTCCAATTCCTCTTTCTTGAGATACCTCTTCTAATCTAAACCCTTGATCTTTTAGAAACATTTGATCCCACCATTCCTCACACCATGAATCTATAAATATAAGCCTTCACCCTTCATTATCATCAATTCTTGTGTTATTAAGTATAAGCTATCATTTTTTTACCAAGATTATGCTAGTTTTACTACTGAAAAAACCACATTTATAAGTAAGAAAGTATTTTGAGAGAGAAAATCAAGTGGAGCTAGGATGCACTCTACTTTATTTCTATTTAAGGAGAAAATTGATCTAAGGTAAAGGGTATTGTAGATTTTCATTATCTTTATGTTATTTTCATTTAATCATTTTCTTTTCTTTATTTTGTTCTCTTGAGGGGGCATACCAAAATCCCTCCCCGTCATCCTTCTTCATCCTTTCAGTGACTAGGGCATCATGTCACTAGTCCTTATCCATTTCTACCCACTATGTTTTATTCTTTGATATAAAGCCACTCCTTACAGTTGTGACATCATACCAAAGAGGGGCAAAATATACACCTAAATTTTCTAATACCTGACCACACTTCACTTTCCCTTGTTCTAGCCTTTAATTAAATAAATATTCATCATTTTTTTAATTAATCCATCGCTTACCTTTATCCCTCACCCTTAATTAAATAAATTAAAATTTATTTAATTAAGTTTAACCCTTCACCTTTATCCCCCACATTAACTAAATAAATTTATATTTATTTAATTAAGTCTTAACATTATCCCAATAAATATCCAACTAAATCAACTAATTAATACCTTCGTATGAGGAAGGAGTATGATGTATTACTTAGCAGTCAACCAAGCCATGATATTTTTGTTATGTGAAGAGGATTATTTTATTATGGACTATAAGATGTGGGAATGAGTGTAATGAGTGGAATACATATGTCATCCTATAAGATGGTAGAGTAAAGCTTATTATGCATGCCATATATAAACAAGTTTTCACCATGGCACTTGCCAAAGGAGTAATTATTGATTTATATTTTTTAGTTGTACAAAAAAAAAAAATAGTCAAGAGAAAATGATCTGTCTAATGGTGAAAACCACTTTGATGGTGTATGTATCATGGTGAAAACTTGTTTACATGTGTGATGTGTAGTAAGATTTATTCTACCATCTATTAGGATTTCATACACATTCCACTCATTACACTCATTCCCACATCCTATAGTCCATAATAAAATTGTAATACTTGGAAATAGCTTTCTATCAACTATAAGAATGCAAAAAACCTAACTCACAGAGTGAAATTTATGCCTCTAAAATAAATCTATTCCATTAGGCTTTGAATTTTTTTTTTTTGGTGATTTACAAGTAGTATTTGGGAAATATCGCCAGCAATGATAATAGAGGAGTTGTGTTTGACCTAAAATTGAGTGACTGGGGATAGTGGCACCACCTAGGTGTGTTAGGAAAAATGATGTATCAACCTTGCAATTATAGTAGGTTAATATATTTGAGTGTGGGAGGTTTTGGGTCTAAGGGGAATGCCCTCTCAAGCCATGCACCTCCACAAAGGTTTGAGGGCAACACCTCCGAAAGCCACATTTTATATACATTTTATCATTGTAAATTTGGACTATTCATCATTAGATCACAAATATGATGATATTTAATTATGTTGGATTTTCTTGTCCTAGAAGGTAACCCTATTTTATGAGGGCATTATATTACAACTATGTATTGGAATTTTATATTGTACATGTGAGTGTTTGATAGGTGTTAAGTTGCCTCTATATCTTTGGTTGGTGATACCTTTGTGGGAAGCTTACTCTTCAATTATATTGTAATCATGTCAATTTTTGAATAATATATTGGGAAACTTTTGGAGTGTGGGGGTTTTCTCCTAAAAGGGTTTTCCCCACATAAATCATTGTGTTGTGGTATGAATGATATTTATATTTAATTTATGTAAATATTTGTAATTTTTTGCATAACCCTCCTCTCAAGGTTAGTGTAGGAAGTTACTCCATTACCTTAGCTTCCTTGCAAGATGGTGGTTGGGCTTCCCCTTGGCAATGCACTAGTGGCTAGTGACGTAACCACCTTATAGCCCCAAGATTTGTATCCCCCATTTGGATAGTGGCCAAAAATATTAAAACCTATGTACCTCCTACTCTAACCACTTGTTGACATTAGTGGGGTGTACTATCAACCAAACATATTTTTAGATTAAATTTTTTGACAACATCATATGAAGTGACACCATGCTTGTGCAGACTATAGAATGCTCCTATAATATTCCTTATACTTTTGACTTGTTATATTTTTTGACCATACCATCAATTGACACATACATATTGTACAACCATATGAATTCCATGTAATTTTATGAACATTGACTAGCTTAGATTCCTCCATGCCTTAAAAATGACCATTTTTTCCAACAAATCCTAGTGTTTTATATATATCCATTCGTATTTAGGGCTTGTAGACTTAATGGTGAGGTCCATTTTTGTCTAGTACGTATCCAACAAAATTTTACCTCCAAAACCCTCATAGAAAGAGCCCAAATAGAAAACTCGCTTTTTGAATTTTCATCAAAACCTAGATTTACAACAAACAAAGTTTACAAACACACTTGTAACCTTGAGAATATATTTATTTTTTTCTTGCGAGGCTATAAATTCAACTATGCATAACATTTTACTCATACCAAGGGTTAACAACCAGGGAGATGTTTCCTCTTACAACCTACCAACCAAGCTCTAATACCAAATGAAAGAATTTTTTTAGCAATAATAAACTATTTTCACATAACCCCAAGAGAAAAAAAATTAGACAAGTATTTAGAATTATAATGTACAAGAACATGGAAACATAACATCAAAGATGACACAACTTGTACCCTAAAAAATCCTCAAAGGGAAAAAATCAACCTCCAAACGCACTCTCACACTCAATGTATTATCTCATGAATTAAGATTACAACAAACTTGCAAAGTATCCATGCAAGGATTCTAAAACATCAAGTCCCTTAATTGTACTCCATGTGAGTAAACAAATGAGAATTATGTAACCACACATCCCAATCCATGCTTTCTCTTCTCACATATGCAACTTGCAAGAGATGCTCAATCTAACTTTAGCCAAGAAGCCAAAGATTACGACAACCAACCTCAACAACTAATTATGCTTGCTTTTATAGAATCAAGCTTGCACAAGACCATCATATGGTGTTACATAAACCATGTGCCTTTAAACCATGAACTTACAAAACTATGCCTCCTCATTTACTTTTTTTGTGGTACTAAGTTTTCTCAATTTCCTAATGTGTGACACACATGCAATATTTATCCCAATGTTACATACAAGATACACGTGGCCCCAAGAATGTCTAACCTATTTGATGCACACATTCCTAGATTCCTAGGTGCACCACAATTTAACATTAATATTACATTATACACATTATGCAAGGTGGACAACACATGTTTTATTAACAAGAATATGGTACTAGGTCTTCTTCTTGCACCATGCCAAAAATGATGCATTTTGCATACATTATCTTCTCTATTATGTTATTAAGACTTGAAACCACAACCACCTCATTAGTCCTTGCTTGCATTGTCACCTCTTGTTATAGCTTTTCTAGCTTGACCTAATAATCTACCAGGGTTTTGAAACCCAAATGTTTGAACATGTAGGAGATCCTATACATATCAAGGATTCTTTTCTATTGAAATCTCTTCATCAAATAAACTAATTCATTTATAAGCCTCTCATCCTTTGTCAACATGGGGTTTTCCTTTCTTGGCTTGGTTGTGTACCAAAAACTCTTGTTTTGTAATATCAATCAAGAAATCCGAAAGTTGAAGTGGCAAAAAATCTAAGGCTTTCACATTTCCACTATCATTTCATACAATTGTAAAGGAAAACTTTTTCGCATGAGATTCCAAATAAAACTTCACTTCTTGCATGTCTCTATGATAATCTTGATTGTCTAAAGTATTACGAAAATCTCTCTCAACAATAAGAAGATTGTAGAGGTAGGTAGTGAGATGTTCATGCCTCTTATTTGCTCGAATAGCACTGAGAGTAGCTTGATACTTTTAATGATGGTCACCACTTTTTAAATTTGAAACATTTTTGACTTTTTCATGCCTATAATATCATGAGACTATGAATTAGGGATTGAACAAAAAATAATACTATTCCATTACTTATATTTATTAAAAATAATTGAACTATTAAATGAAAATTAAAATTAATAAATATGACAAATAATTAATTATATTTTTTAATAATATTTTTAAATTTTAGTTTGGTAGTTTTCTTGTTTCAAAAAATATTTTCATTAATAATGATACTATAGTAGTTTTTCCCCTACTACAAAACTCAATAGAAATGTATAGTGATATAGATATTTACTAGTACTTGCATCTAAAGGAGGTTCAAGGATTATGCCAATAGAAAATTATATGTATGTTAATATGTTAGAGAGTATGTGTTTGTGCATGCAAATTCTAATTGCATTTGGCTGGATTAGACAATTAATAATAAATGTTAAATAATGGAATGAAATAAACTTAGACAAATCTAGATTTTTTCCTAAAAAAATAAGGTATTATCTGATTATTAAATATTTGCATATAGATTTAAAACATAAAGCAATGCAAATGAAAAAAGAAAGTTGCCATCAAATTGACAAAAAGCATTGCAAATGGAAATAGAATGTTTCCATTCAGTTGTCAAATCAATATTTATCTAGCTTTTATGTGATAAGTGGGATTTTGGAGGCTTTTATTTGATATTTTGGAAACTTTGATTTCAGTTGTCAAATCAATATTTGTCTAGCTTTTATGTGATAAGTGAGATTTTGGAGGCTTTTATCTCATATTTTGGAAGCTTTGATTTCAGTTGTCAAATCAATATTTATCTAGCTTTTATGTGATAAGTGAGATTTTAGAGGCTTTTAAATCTGACATTTTGAAAGCTTTGGTCATTAAACAGTAGTTGGTTTACCATTACTGGAACTTGTTTTGACTCAATAATGGTTTAGAGACGTGAGATTTGTTTTAGGCTCAAATCTCACACTATATGTAGCCTATTAGCTAATAATTTACTAGCAATCATGCCTTAGTATACAATGGGTACGCCAAAGAAGTGTGGAAGGTCAATTAGGATAAATTTTGGTCATATATTTATGCAATACATGAGGTCAATTGGCAGGCCATTTAGCAAATGATATTGTTTGTGCAACAAAAGTCTCAATAGAAAAGTGATAGCTTCAAATAAACTATGCATCCACTTATAGGGATCCAAACATGATTGAAATAAAACCTCTGAATTAGGAAGATAATCAGGCTCCATTACCAACAGGCTCATGTTATGTTTGCAATGAGGAGAGAAGGAGAGAAAGGGAGAGGGAGAGGTAGGGTTAGAAAGAGGGAGAGATAGAGGGGGGAAGAGTGAGAGATAGAGGGGTAAGGAGATAAAGATAGAGAGGTAGATAGAGATGGAGATAGAGAAGGAGAGGGATATGGAGAGGAGATAAGGAAAGGGATAGATAAAGAGAGAGAAGAGAGAGCAATAGATAGAGATGGAAGAGATAAATATATAGAGAGCGATAGAGAGAGAGAGAGAGAGAGAGAGAGATGTCTAGAGATAAAGGGGGAGAGAGGAAAATAGAGGTAGATATGAAGATAGATTGAGAGAGGAAGAGGGAGACAAATAGATAGACAAATATAGGTAGAGGGAGAGATAAATACAAAGAGAGATAGGGAGATAGAGAGGGAGAGATAGAGAGGACAAGATAGAGAGATATAGAGGAAGAGGGAGAGGGAGAGGGAGAGGGAGAGATAGAGAGATATAGATGGTGAGATAAAGTGATAGAGATATAGATATAAGGTGATATAGAGAGGGGAGAGGAGGGAGAGAGAGAGAAATAAAATTAGAGATAGGTAAATAGAGATGGAGAGAGGGAGAGAGAAATAAGGAGAGATTAAGAAAGGGAGAAATAAATAGGGAGAGATAGAGATATATGGGAAGAGAGGGAGAGATAGAGATGTATGGGAAGATAGATAGATAGAGATATATGGGAAGAGAAAGAGAGAGGTAGAGATAGAGAGATAGATAGGGGGATAGGGAGGGAGTGAGGAGGGGAAGATGGGGAGAGATAGAGAGAGAGAGGGAGGGAGAGAAAGGGATAGAGATAGGTAGAGGATGAGAGATAGAGAAGATGGTGAGAGAGGGAGAGAGGTAGGTTGAAGAGGAAGAGAGAGAGGAGAGGGAGAGCTCGATAGGTAGAAAAGGGAGCGAAAGAAGAGGGCAAGAGAGGGAGAGCGATATGTAGAGAGGGAGAGAGAGAAGATGGGGGAGAGAGGGAGAGATAACTCAATATATATAGAGGGAGAGGGAGAGACATAGAAAGGGGGTGAAATAGAGAGATAGAGGGGATAGTGAAAGAGATAGAGAGATAGTGATAGAGGTAGAAAAAGATATGGATAGAGAGATAGAGAGAGATAGAGAGGAGTGAGAGGGAAGATAAAGAGAGAAATAGAGATAGAGATATAGAGTAGGAGAGATGGAGTGAATGAGTGAGAGAGGGGGGAGAGGGAGAGATAGCTCAATAGATAGAGGGGAAGAGGGAGTGACATAGATAGTGGGAGATATAGAGAGATATAAAGCGATAGGGAGAGATATATCAAGTATCTCCATCTATTCATCTTTATCTCTTTATCTCTCTACCTCTCTCTATCTCTTTGTCTCCCTCTCTATCTGTATGTTTCTCATTATCTACCTCTCTCTATATATATATTTCTTCCCTCTATTTATCTTTATCTCCCTATCTCTTTATGTGACTTTATCTCTATCTATGTCTCTATTCTCTCTTTCTTTTTTTCTTTATCTATTTCTCTCTATCTACCTTACTATCTCTACCTCTTTCTTTGTCCCTCTTTATTCCTCTATATCTCTTTGTCTCCCTCTTTATCTCTCCATTTCTATTTATCTCTGTCTTTGTTCCTCTCTCTATCTCTATCTCCGTCTTTGTTTCTCTCTATCTCTATCTTTGTCTTTGTTAAAACCTAAATGTGCTCATTATTATAATCTTGGCGGTAATTTTCATTTTAATAGACATACTCTAAAACCCTCGTCGAAACCTTATTTCCAGGCTACAACCCGCCAAATTGGAGAAGTGAAAGGTCAATACCAGAAGAGTTTGGAGGAGCAGAAACCAATAGCGGCGGGGAAAGCAGAAAGAAACGACGAAAAACAGCCGAAAATATGGCGAAAAATGATGAAAGGCTGAGATTTGTTTAATCGTCTTGCAAGACAGCCGTCGATACGCTTTTACAAGTCGCCTCGTTCATAGAGGGAACGCCTTCGGCGTAAAAATATGTTGTCGTCATGGCTTGCGATATCAGCAGGAGTTTTTTCAGTGTACACTGTAAATGTGTACGTCCATTCAAAAATAAAACTACTATTCTTTATGCCGACGTCTGCATGACGCAACTATAACGGCGCGATTATTATGCTTTAAATCAGACGTTGCGGTGGGACCAGGTTAACTAGCTATTGGAATTAAAAAGTCAACACAGACTTCTCTCCAGAAAAAGTCAACACGCAGTTTTCTGTACTGATACAATACCTCTCTCTAGAAATTTTGAGTAATAATTCCACACAGCGTGTGCCCGCGTAATCAGGGTCTTGAATTTGTTTGTGGTCAATATGGACTTTCTTTCAAAATTATTTATCTCAAATAAATTATTCTTTTTATTAAAAGAATAAAAGTTTTGGTCAAACCATTAAAAAGTTGTGTAGTGGTTTAGACATCATCTTCAAATTAAAAATTTCAATCAAAGAATAGTAGTTAAATTGATAAAGATGATAGGTTATATAAATAGATTATCTATCAAAAATTTTAAAATAATAAAAAAAATCAATAATTTCAAAAAGTTTGTCAAAGCATTACTATTATAGAATTTGATGAATCCATTGACTCCACCATGTTTGGTGATGTAAGTTTAAAATAGTGTAATATTAAGGTTGTTTCTACAATCCAATCCATTAATTAGGGTTTTGGAGTATCTAGGTAGTTAGAAATTATTGACTAAGTTTTTTCTCTTGACACCCACTATTGAACTTTCTTCCAAATCATTATCATGACATCAAAATTGAGATATCACAAATCTTTGAAAATTTGGGCCTCTAGCTCACTATCCACCAACTATAGACGAATGAGAGATCTGCAAAGGAATCTCATATTCCATCCTTAAAATAACAACTTTTCAATACGTCATAATCTTCATCTACATTTAATGACAATATTCATCTGAATCTTATGCATATCTTCCACACATTTCACATTTTTATAATTTTACTTAAATGTTATATTTCTCCAATAGTCAAAATTTGACAATTCATTTTAATCAAATAATTATAAATACTTATCCTATTTTGACTATTAAATTGAATGTGATTTAAGAATAGCCTATTTCCATAATGTTATTCACGCGTATTTATCTTCTAAATTTATGACATAAAATAATATAAGATGTGTTGCATATCAATTGCATGTATATAATATGAATTGTTATATTAATATAGTATACTATATTTTGCTCTTAGAAATTTGCAAAGAGAAAAATACATTGAATATGCTACTACAATATAGCATGTTGTTCAATTAACAATTAGATTGTAAAAACAATGTAATTGACCCAAAAATAACAATAAACTGTCCACAAATTGCCTATAACAAATTATTGTTCTACGTGAATGAATAGTTATAATATTTATTCAACTTCTCTTATGTAAATTTGTGTTAGTTTTAATATTATTTTTTCTTTTCATTTTTCCCAAAAGCTTTTGAGAGTAAATTTCCAATAGAGATAATTGCATGAGAATGTATAACACTTTTTAATTTTTTGAAATATATATTATTTATATTGAACAAAGTAAGATTACAAAGAATGACAACTACCATATTTAAAAAAAAAAATAGAACAATTTTGTTTTGGCTAGTTATCTGTCATATTAGATTGTCCAACTGAAAGCTAAAAATTTTCTCTTGCAATTTTAAAAAAAAACCAAAACTTTCATTTGTTTTCTAAGAAACGTTTCTAGTTATAATATAACAATCTTCTAGTCTTCTATGTTGCATTTTCAATAGTAACATTGTTCTTGGTTCATTAATATGATATGGTTGAACTACCAATTGTCTCAATTTTCTTGATTCATGATGTCCCATTGCCTCTAGTGTTCTCAGTTGTTGAAAGGATAGCATTTCTTCTATTTTTAGCAACACTTTCAATACCATGTTTGTTAATTATATGCTTCTTCATATAGCTTGGCAATGTGCAAAAGAAAATATTACTTGTTTCTTATAATTGGGTAATTATGATAATCATAAGTTAGTTATTATTTTATTAACATTAATGTTATTGAAAAATAGTTATTAGCAAATATAGAAGTATATAGTTTGATTAAATTATTAATATATAATTTAATAAAATAAATTAATTTTACAATAAATGTTATAAAAGGGATTAGTCACTTCATCACAATTATTAGGTAGTTATTTTTAATATTGTAATGGTAAAATTTACATATGTAAAAATAACATATTTCTTTTATTTGACATAAGTGTGTCATAATGCTCTCACCAACTCAGGCGTTCCATTTTGACCTCATTATTTCTATTCAAATATACCCCATAATTGATATATAACATGCGTTGTAAGTTGGTCAACAATTGTAACTTCCTCTCGCAACTCTTTTATGTGTCTTAAATATTTGATATTTCTAGTGCAAGAGGCCCAATTTTTAGAGGCCATAACTTTTGATTCAGGAGGCTATTGGATTCCCCACCTCTTTCTAAATTGTAGAGCTCAAAATGAACTATGCAACAAGCATCTTTGGAAGTGAATTCAAACAACTCAATTTTTTTATTTTTCTCAACCATAAGTGAAGGTTTTATGTAAATTATAGAACTTCAAAATTATATTCTTTATATACTTAACATTAAGAGTAAGGCTTATACACCTTTTGTATCATTATTTTTATTTTCTTTTGTGTCCATATTGGTGGAATGTCTAAAATACAATAACATACTAACAAGTAATATATACTATTGTGCTTGGTTTGGCTCATGGCTAGATTCATATGCACCTTTATTTAACCTTGTTTTCACTTATTCCCAAAAAAACTTTGTTATTTTTCATTCATTATTGCATGATGATTTGTAGTTATTTCCATTTTGTTCCCTACCTCAAAATTATCATTGTAGCCTTGAGTTTTGTTTCCAAGTAGCTTAGGATTAACTGCATTCAATCTTATGTTGCACAAGAATAAACCTAAAAGTTAAAATTTAAAATTTAAATTATTGGTTTTCCACCACCTACTACCCACTATTATGAGATCTCTTGGCATAAATTTTTGTATCTTGTTGCTATCTCATTGTATTTTAAGAAATTTAATTATAATTTATTCACATCTAGGATCAATAGAATTAGAATTAGAATTAGATTTCTTAAGGATCAAGCATCAAATTCATGTCACCTACATTTAGGCTATTTGTATGTTGAACCCATGAGAAAAATTAAGGAATGTATGACAAAAAAGAAACAAGGAGCTCTAATAGTGACAATAAGCTTGAATATAGTTCACCTATCAAAAAAATGGAGTGAGGAGAAGTATTTAGTAGTGATGCAAAGTAGGACCTAATACATAAAACCATCACACTAGAAGAAGACATAGAAAATATGCTAAAAATGATACAACACAAATTACAAATATATATAGATTCATTAGAAGCCACAACAACTCAACTAGAATGAGTGATACAAAGTTTGCTAGATCACACAAGTGGTTGGGATCATGGGAGGAAAAATATCAAGGGGAAATCATCTTTGAATGTAAAAAATAAATTAAGTATCATACAAAAAAAATGGAGAAACACTCACAAATATTTGGATAAGGAAATTAAAAAGCTAGAAGAAAATTGCTTCAATGTTCATATATTATATTAATATTGGAACAACTATCAAGAACTCAAGAAAAACAAAAGACCCAGATATACTAGTAGGATTCCTACATTAAGAAAATGTCAAAACTTTTATAATATTATTGATGATATAAATGGGTTACAATATCAACAAATGAGAAGTATTTGATCCCAACATAGTCAACTAAACAATTAAACGATGAAATCCATAGAAAAATGAAGGATTTTGAGCTAGTTCATTGAATTCATATCTATCACTATTATTTAAACTTCTCCATGGTGTCAATGAATTGATACCGCATTAAAAGAACCAACTAGTATTCTTCCACAAAAAGAGCCTACAATGATCTCTCAGTCTAGACTCAATTAATTCAATAGATGACATTAATTTTGGAGAATGCCTATGATTAGATTGAGATATCATACAAACACTTGCTACCTTGATGAGAGATGTTGAGGGGTATTTTGAGTCTATTTTTGACCAAAAGCGAGTAGCTTGAGGACAAGACAATGAATTAGGTCTTGAGGGATGTTGGTAAACAAGGAACTAGAAATAGGATAAACTAATTATAGTCACTATAATTTTATTACAACAACATTCGAGGTGGTGTGCTATCTCTTGAAGGGTGATAAGGTACAAAGATAAAGATGAGGACATTCTACCACACAAATAGAAGACTATATGAACATTTGGTCCCATTGCAAGAAAAAGAGGGGAGATTAAGATAGGGTCCAAGAAAGTAGAACATAAGATAGAGCTAAATAGAGAATACATAGTGAATACAATACAAAGAAAACTACAACTCACATGTATGTGATATTTATATTTATGTATGCATTACATAATGTGTATTATATAAATTATATATAATATGAATATCCAAGAAAATTGGTTCTATGGTGTATATGAATGAATAAATTTATTTTCTCTATTATGCATGTGTTATATACCACAATATTCTTAATTCCTTCTTATTGAATCACCTTAGGGTGAATTTCTCTAACATAAATAATTTAGACCTTCGGCCTATATTTTATTATTAATATCTACAATATTCAGCCCATGTGCCCTAATTACAAAATTAACTCCTCCCAAGATAGAATGTAACTCCCAAGTGCCCCACCATGAGGCACTAATCACACTTACACACCTCTTATACATGATTATTACGAGTTATTCAAATATGATCCTCATAATCTAGTGACTAACACAAAAAAATAATGTATCTTACTAATGTCATGACACTAATGATATATGGCATAAAGTTCAAAGTATGGGATATTCATGGTTCTACCCAAGTGGATAGTTATTTATAATATTACACATATTAAATAATATTCTAGGCATAGGATTTGCAAGGTGTAAAACACACATAGTCCCCTAGTTCCAATAATCTCCCACTTATTGTATGTAGTGCATGAATCATAAGGGGATCTAACAAAGTGAACTAAAAATATAGGGGATAATACTCATGGAAATGTTGTAGCATATAAAATCCTTTTCTCTTTTGTGATTCATTGTAGCAATTGTAGCATTTATAATGTATCCACCTTCTTGACCATAAGCCACTTATCCTCTACCATGTCACAAATAAATTTGTACACAATTTTTTTTTATTTGCATATGAAAGGTAGGGTTCTTTGTCAAGATTATGTAACTCTAACTATCATAATAAATCACAAATATATGTTGGGCCTCAACGTAAAATTTTCAAGCATAATCCTTGAATCCAAATTTCCTATATACATGCATGAGTAGCTACCATGAACTCTTCCTTTGTTGTATAAAGAGAAATTTTAGCCTATCATTTTCTCATCCAACTATTTACACCAAAAATAGGGTGAAAAAATATCCCTTCTATTATTAATATCTCTTTATTATTATTAGCAGAAAGTAAAACACTTTAATTTGTATCTATAGAGATAGGGGAGTTATAATAATTAGGTGATAAGTTGTGTTCACAAATTCTACACATAATTTCTACTCCAAACTAGCACCACTTAGCATGCTTCTAGCTATCTCCATCAATGGACCGTGCTTGTCCTTTTTGTAACTACTTTTTCCTAAGGGGTGTATGGATTTCTCTAATGTCTTGCAATAAGATTCTTCCCACAAAACTTATCAAATTATAGAGAATAATATTTTCCACCATTATCTATCCTAAAAATTATAATCTTCTTTTATCTTTGGTTCTTCACATGAGCCTTAAAAATGTTGAACTTTATTTGATAAATCATAAATGAAAGAAACATAATATAGGCATTTTATAACACATTGTACATCTATAAGACCAAAAATGTCACTATAAATCAAATATAAAACCCTTAGATCTAATAGAGCTCAAGTAAATATAAACATGGTTTGATTTTCCATATATACAATACTCATAAAAATTAAAATCCAAGGAATGACCCTTTATCCACTCATAAAAAAATTGTTTCAAGGACCTAAAGCATTTCTCACTAGCATGGCCCATAGACTTGTGCCATAGCATGATCTTCCTTGAAGTAAGCTTATAGTTCCTTAAATTAGGAACCTTCAAATTTTTATTCAAATATCCAAATGGAATTTAATTCTAGACTGAATTCTCTTGGCTAAGACCATAGCTCACACACCATAGATTACATCCATGGGTGATCCCACAATACTGGTTTACAATTTTTGGCCAAACTAGACATTGAATTGATTTTTTAAAACTAAATCTTCACTTTTGGGCACCTATAGCAGCTACATCATGAGGAATTTGAAGATGATGCAAACTAATGATTTGTGACATTTTGTTTGTAGATTCTAAATATATTTTTTTCAAAAAAATTGGAATCAGATTGCACTTATTTTTCCATCTCCTTCGAAAACTAGTTTTTATCAGTAAACACCATTTTTAAGGAGTGATGATCACCATACATACAACATAAAAAATTTTATATGAAGGATAAAATTCTATTTTTTTTTAATTTAGATTAGTAACTATGATATCTAACCAATTCATTTGGTTTCATAGTGTTTTATTGAATATTTTTCCCTTAATCAAGTTTCGAAGTCAAACCAATTACAATTCATACATAGGCGGACCGTATACAACATAACTTTTTTTGTATGTATCAAAATTCAAATTTTTTTTACTGGATCAAGGACATCAATACCTAGCTTGAACATATTTTTTAGAATTTTATTTTGATAATCTTCTATTTTTCCACATGTGCAGAATAGAGAGCTTGATTTTCAGTGAAAAACCTATGTTTAATCAAACTAAAAAACCAAATACATAATAAAACCAAAACATATTAAAATTATATTTGATGGATAGCTCGTTTTGAGGACTACCATCATCCAGTTGGGTCTGTGAAGTCTCCTCCATTTTCATCCTCAACTAGAGCTTCAAAGGGAAAAATTCTATAGAAATTTGGTGCCAAACGAGGAGAAGAGGGGGAGAAGGGGGGAAAAGGGGGGTTTGAATGAACCCAGGTTCGAGTGAACCCCCTCTTGTAGTCAATTTTCCATTGTCTTCATCATAAAAAAATGCAAAAAAGTGAGTCCCATGATTTAATATAGTTGCTCGAACTAGGGTCCATTCAAACCCCTTTTGGGTCCATTCGAAAACCCTAGTTCATGCGAACCCCTAAAAAGCAAAAAAAAATCATAGGAGCATTTTTGCAATTTTCCTTCCTCACTGGAATTGTAAACCAGTTTTGTGGGTTTACCCCCATCTTTTTGAAGATTAGTTTCACACCAAAAACATTTAACTTACATAAAGAAGGTTCCTCACCAAACCTGAAATGTGTAGAACATTAAAGAGGGTTTTGGACCTTCTATCTCTAAATGCATGCATGATTATATATCATTTGATGATTCTGAGAGATGATTTATCTTCTAATAATGCATGTCCACCATCAAAGCTCTAATAATATATGATAGTAACTCCTTGTTTAGAGTCATATGAAAAGAGGCTCCAAAATGAATAGGCCCATGTACCCTCATGTGCATGTGTGGCAATATTTGCAACAAAAGCATCACCACATCATCACCATTTGAATCCCTTTCCTTGTTGTCTTTGCAACCCACTTTGATGTACCTAATTTTTCCATAGTTATCTCATTTTATCTTTTGGATATACTAGGAGACTATATCTCACCTTAGGTTTGACATGCTTGTATTTTTTCTTGTTCTTCCTTTTTTCCTTAGAAAAACATCTCATTATTAAGGCATCTTTGATAGAATTTAATGTTTTCCACCTCATCTCCTTAGAAAGCAATGCACCCTTCATCTCATCAAGATTTAATTTTTAGATGGTGCTAGTTATTACCATCATGATATTTTCCCAACTATCAATTATAGAACACAAGAGGGTTATGCACTAATATTCCTCATCCATTTTCATGTATCTGTTAACACCAAATGTCTTACCACTATGTTAAGCACATTCAATTATTTTGTCATTGAATCACCATCACCCATTTTTAGAGAATATATATATTTTTAATAAAAAAGAAACTTTTTCACAAAGGGATTTTCTATTGTAAACTCTTGAACTTGTCCCAAAGCTTCTCAGGTGTGGTTTCTCCCAAAACTACAAGGAAAGGATGGATGGGGCTTATTGCCTTTATATAAAAAATTAAAATCAATCTCCATCTTTCATGTTGGATGTTTTTTTTTTATCCTTAACCACTACTAAATCCTCTATCTCAAGCTTCTAAAGCTCAAATTTGGGTCTATTGAAATTCTCCACCTTTATTCCAAATGTGTTTATTATGTCTATTTCCTAAAAGAAAGATCAAATGCAACAAACTCCCACTCAAATAAAGTCTAATACAAAGTAGGTCATACTCCTTACATGGATATAATAAGTTGGTCACACTTTGATACCATATAGAATAAAATATGTAAAACTTTCCTACTTAATCATATGATGAGACAATTACAAGTTATACAATCTACACAATTTGAAATGGTATTCTAATATATAAATAGTGGATAAGGAAGAACAAGAATGAGACAAATATAAGAGAGACAACAATAATATACTCATGAAAAATCCTTGAAAAAATACTTAGATTCTAAAGAATTGAACTAATATATTATGAGCAATAAGAATAGTTAGAATACACTCTTGAGCTTAGAGCTCCACAAAAGGTCAACACTCTTAACACTAGAGGAACAATGCAACCTCTATCCCAAGACCTCAATATATAGGCCAAGGAGACCCAAGAAATATAAGTTGTTTTTTGAAACCAAGTACAAGTGGTCAAAATTCAACCCACGTGTCCCCCATCAAAAAGTAAATCCTCCCAAGAGAGAATGTTACTCCTAGGTGCTCCAGCACGAGACAAGAATCATCTACTTGTACATCTCTTACACATGCTTAATATTAGCCAATAAATGATGCTCCTCGTAATCCACTAAGTAACTTGTAAACCTATGGTTCTTGCAAACATCATAACATGAATGACATGCAATGAAGAGTGCCAACTATAGAATCTTGATAACTCCACTCAAGTGGAACAATTATAATATAATATTATAAATATTAAATAATTAGTCTACACCTAGTACTTGCAAGATGTACAAGACAACTAATCCTCAAATCGCAATAGTTTAATATAGAGAAGAAAATGGCATGCTTAGTCTTTAATAATATTGTGTTATGGCTAGCTAAATCTATATTATATGTTGGACAATATTTATAACATGCTCCATCATATAAAAAATTTACACAAGATAATTAAAAAGAGTGAATACATGAAATAATTTGTGTGGATCAACACAACATGACATGATAAGGCTTATCTTGAGAATAGATCACAAAGTATAATTCAAAAAATTGGAA
>VDFB02130298.1:0-17904 GCA_007258455.2 Sequoia sempervirens | reverse complement strand
AAGATATTGCCTTATTTTATCTTGATTTTTATTTCCTAACTTTTCTTTGTGATAATTTATCATAATATTCTTTTCCTTCAAAAAATCAACTAAAACCACTCTTCCTTTAAAAAAATACTAAAACCACTTATCATTTAAAAAAAAAAATTATGTTTAAAATGATGTGCCTATTTGTTTATATGTGTGACAAAAGTGCATTCAATTAAAAGGGTCTTCAAACAAAAGTATAGAAGCCTTCCATTTGAAGGCCCTTGGGTGAACCATGAACCCTTTTGTCACCTCATTTTCAAAATAAATTTTTGTTTTCACAATTGTTAAGACCATCAAATGGAGGGACCATGAAATAAAATTTTGCAAAAACTATTGGAATAAAGCTTCCTAGAAATATAACTTCTAATATACTTTATTTAATGAATGATATTTTTCTTATTTTTAATAAATATAATTTTCTTTTGAGTTAGAGGAAAAATTAACTTAATTATAGGACCTCAATATTCCACTTTTCAAAAGAACATTGGGGCAGAGATTCATATCCACTAATCCCTATCTATTTGAATGTTGAATCTTACATAAGTCCACGTTTTTTTTACTCAGAATTCTATAACAAGCTATTGAAAAATCTACATCTAAGATCAACTACCAGAACCACATTACTATTTAATTAAGTTCAACTCTGTTTACTTCTTCCAAATCTCTAAAGAAATTATAAATTCTGATCTCAACTATTCCCAAAAGTACAATCCACAAATTACACCATCCTCACTAATGAACTTATTCTATATTCCTTCCCCGCATTACCCTAGGACCCTCATCAAATAACCTTTTATGATCCCCGACATCTCGCGGCAGCTCAACATCCCTATTTATAGTTTTATTTATCCAAGACTTTTCAAAAGTCAATTTATATGATAGTGGACGATGGCCCATAAAAATAGTTTGGTCCAAGAGATGATCTTATCATCTTAGAAGTTATAAACTTACCGTAAGATATGCAGAAACTTAGGCTCCACCAGCTTATGCCTTACCAAATAATGAGGACTGTAAATAGAAGTATTGAATAATATCAACCATGCCTAGGTAACCACCAAATTATTCACTGAATTTTCACTGTCTATCAATAACTACCATGTAAGCATCTATGCTGAATTTTAAAGTAATCTTATTAACAAAAAATAGAGTAAATGTAGGGGAGAGGATTCGGTAGTTGAGCATCCTAATTCATGCTTCTCAAAAATCTACGTGAAAATTTTAAAAAATTCTCAAATTTTTACAACTTTTTTCTTGGCAATGCCCCTACTTATAACTAAGGTTTGAGGACCACATTATCAAATATGATGCCACATCAGCATGTCTTTTGTCGAGGTGTTCAAAAAAGTCCAAAAAAAAGTGAGACCAATTCTCGTGCACTAAATTATGTTTTATTAGTGCGTTGATGTGGCATCATATGATTTGTTGCTTTTTAGATCCAAGGAATATATATTATTCAATTATTGGTAGTTATCATCAACACTAACAACTTTAAAGTCACAACTATTGGTTCAATTGACCATTTGGAGACAATGATATGTATGACATGCATGCACTCACTCATATACAAACAGAGACACACACAGACATAGACAAACACAGAAACACATGAGACATGAACACATGGAAATAGACAAAGCCACACACCTACACGTGCATATTTACACACAATTTGAAACACCATCCAAACACTGCACATATTTTCAATTGCATTTTGTACGCATGTTGTGATTGCCCTGAAAGTTTGGCCACACTATCATTGGAATTCAAAGGACACTTTAGCAAAGCTTTATAGAGCTTGAAGGCGTCAGCATCTTCAGAAGGCTATACCATGCAATATGGGTCATATCATGTGATGCTACAATTCAATTAAGTTAGACTAAATGTTGATGAAAAAGTAAGAAAATGTGTGATAGAATTAAAGAGAAGATAAATTAAATTAATCACTTTTTGCACTAAGCATGTTGTAGATTAGAACAACATACAATTAAGAGTGTGAACCATGGGATTTCCTATAATTCAGAACATAGTAAGACTACATATGTTAGCCCATCTAAAACAATGCAAGGGTAGTGACAGTCCTATGAGAAATTAAAAGGACAGTCATTAATGACTATGATAGAGACATTAAGGATTATGATTTAGGATTATAAATGAGTCCTTGATAGTCTCATATACAAGACAATCCTTTCACAGTAGGACAGTCCTTAGGACATTAAGGATTGTGATTTAGGATTCTAAATGAGTCCTTGACAGTCTCATATGCAAGAAAATACTTTCACAGTAGAACAGTCGTTAGGACTATTGAAGAAGGGCAACATGGAGTATGTGGATGGAGGAGTACATGAGATGAAGGCTTTATAGGACATGACAGTGCTCTACAACAATACTATCAAGGGTTTGAATGATAATTTAGCAAGACAGTCAAAAATTCATTAAGATATTCATTAAGAGTCTATTAAAGAGTTTGTTTTCTTTTGTAATATAATCTCTAGATAAATGTTTGTATTTTCTATTACTGCTGCGTGAGGGAATTGAATTTTAGCTAGATCTTTGAGAACAATATAATGCAGTGATGACAATGTTTCATTTGTCGTCATCCCACTTCTAAACTTTTTCCAGCATTATTTGCTGTTGTAATCAATTATTTCGGTAAAACTGTCCAATTAACATTTATAATATTTCATTTCAGGAACAAATTCAGAATGTTTATAATAGTGTTTTAATTTTCTGCTAGATATCAAGCAAGCAGGGTCTGATATTTGGATTTTTAATTTTGTTGTAAGTGTATTTTATGCCGCAAGTAAGTGGATTTTTTAGATTATTTGTAACTCATTATAACTTGTTTGTTTCTTTTTTCTTAAACAAAAACTGCAAAGAAACTCAAATTTTACACTTTCTGGAAATCTTACATGAGGAAAGATCTATCTGAGAAAATATTCACAAAAGAATCAACCAAGAATAGTATGATCACTCCCTTGGCCATAACGTGTATCAAACCTGTGAATTTCCCAGATCAAAACACACAATTGAAAGAAGACTACAACATTGTGTTTCCCAAGATTATTTTTTCCAAAAGATAGAATACTTCAAAAGCCTAAGGACCTACTTATAACTCCTTTTCCATTCCTGACTTGTTCTCCATTAACTAGCAAAAGACTTAAAAAAACAACTGACATATTTCCAATGATCCCACCACTAAGAGTGCACCATTTTTTGACATCATATTGGAGAGTAAGAATGGAGTTTCATAACTGTAATGTGCTCTCTCTTACTCTTGGGATAATTGTTGTCAATATTATTTGATCATGCCTATAAGCTTTCATCAGTTGGGTCCTGGCAATGTTTTCTAGTTGATGGACCCATCATTTGCTTGGAAATCCCTAAACCATGGGTCCCTGTTGTTGAAAATATTCATTAAAACATGGACTGGAAACATAGTTGATCATTATAAATATGGAAATAAAACAAGGCTTCAAGTGAGAAAAATGTTGCTTTTATCCCTTCTTTACCTTTAGTTGATTTTGAGCATGCACCATTAGTGGAGATGCTTTGATTTTATTATAAATTAACTTCATAGTATTAAAGACATGAGATAGTGGAAAAAAGAATACATTTTGGTCTTGAAACTCTAAATTGTTTATTTTGATTCTACTTTTACCTTAGAAAAGAGGAATGAGAAAAAAGCAGGGGTGGGAATTTTTACACCTTACTCTAACAGGAAAGAGGAAAGCTAGGCTAAATGAGAAAAGAGGAATGAGAAAAAAGTAGGGTGGGAACTTTTACACCTTACTCTGCCAGAAAAGCTAGGTTGAATGATTGGTTGAAGAAATACAACATGACCACAGTAGTGAAAATTCAATTTCAAGAGCATGGCAGCCTTATAGGCTCAAGAGGTTTGAAAAAGGCAGTGTTATTTTGAAAGAGGCTTTATCCTACTTGTGACAATGTTGGTGCTATTGCTACTAGCATTTTATCCAGTTCTTCTACAAACCAAGTTGAAGTTATGTTTTGTTATATGGAAAAAAAATGGTCTTTTGCAGAATAATAGATGGAAGTTTGGTGGTTCTCATTATATAGTAGCAGTGATTGTTTTTATCATAATGTTCAATGGAAGCTTAGGGTCTCTGGATTGGGAGTTGAGTATGTGCATTTAAAATAAACCAAAAGGAAATAGGTGTCTTAAGCTTATCTAGGTGTAGGGATGTATAGCAACTAGTTTAGAACTTCAAAACTTGGGTGCTATAGGTATAATGCTCTTTTGTTTTACTTTATAACACAACGATGAAGGAATTTTATATCAGTTTTGATAATTTAGTTCATTCTGAGACTATTCAATGTTAATAAATTTATAAATGTAGCCAGGAAAAGACTGTACTCTTACACTTGTGGGTGCTCCCTGAGCTAGATGAAGTGAATTCTATGCTCTAATAATTAGAGTAAGGAATAAATTTACAGCTTTAATAAGATATTGTGCAGCCATTTAATGTTCTGCATTGGTAGTATTACCATATTCTCTCATTTCCCTACATCCCCTTGTCCTCTTTACATTGGATTAGTGAGGTGTGACAAACCTAGGTAGCCACACTGCCTTACACCCAACACACTTTTTTGCTGACTTGAATGTCAACTGTTATCAAAGACATTCAGGAATAAACTAATCCCCAAATTTTTGAGTTTGTTAAAGAGTTTGTCTTAAATATACTTCTAGATAAATGTTTGTATTTTCTATTACAGCCCGTCTTAAAGGAATTGAATTTTTAGCTAGATCTTTGAGAACAATATAGACTATGGTGATGAATGTTTCATTTGTCATCATCCCACTTGGAACTTTTTCCAACTTGGTTTATAGTTGGTCTTTATATATGGTGGTTGTACATTAATCCCCGTTTGTAACTTTTTGCAACATGGTTTATGTTATTCTTTGTATATGGTTGGCTGTAAACTTATCCCCAAATTTTTGAGTCTGTTAAAGAGTTTGTCTTGAATATAATTTTTTTGTGTTGTATTATTTATAGGTGAATGCGTAATTGTCTTGCAAAGGCAGAACTGGAGTTTTCAATTTTGTTGTAATTTCTCCAATTTCTCCATGTGAGTAATTTTACTTTCTTTAAATTTAATAGAGGGTTTAGAGGCATGCAAATGCACTATCTTTTAGTGTGTTCACAAAGCTACTGCCCATGGAATTTTTTTACCAAATATTATGGTATTTCATGTTTTATTCTTCCAAAAGACATTTATATATGGTTTGAGTTGTCTGCATGCAAACATTCATATTGACTGAGTTTGTCTGATTGTATAGATTCAATTCATGGATTAGGTATTCAGACCTATATCGAATCTGATTAGTGTCAATATTGGAGATGTATTATAAGTGATTGATTTCTTCACATTCTTTGTTTAGTGAAAAAATTCACTATGATTTTGGGATGGATTTGTTTTTTATATAGGTCAATGGTGCTAATATTCATCATTTGGACCATTCTTAGATGTGATTTTGAATGAAGATTTTGTCTTGAAATTAAGCCAGTTGATATAAGCTTTCCTCCCATGCTCTGCACTTACATGCTAGATAAGTCTGTAGCATAGAACACCTAGATCTTAGATGGCAATAACATTAAAAATGTTCAGTGCTAAAATATTGCTTTTGTTTGAAGACACAAAAAAAAAATTACAAAAATTATTTTTTCAAGACTTACATAGAGAAAATAAGGGAAGTAAATTATCTAATATTCAACTAAGTCAAAATTGGATAGCCATAAATATTAAATTTATACCTTTTGATACTTTCTACAATAAAGCGTAACCCATTGTGGCAAATCATGCATAATAAGAATATCATTATAGTATCTGTGAGAGTTACGTAGCTCATGGTCCTATAAACGTGTCAGTTCTTAAAATGTGCATTGTATTGAAAAAGTAATGTTGCTGTTAACTTTTCAAGTGCTCAAGCAATGAATCAAACTCCGTAACAAACATTTCTTAACTTGTCAGCATTACAAACAATTCAACTTATGAACTATGAAGTGTATTTCATCCACCACTCAAGCATGTACAGTCCAAAAGTCACATTATATAGGTAAATCTTCCTTTGAATCCGTGTTCCAATATTGCCAAATGAGTATTAGCAACTACTTGGGATGTGAAACATTCCTAGCTGTTGCTACTACTGTAATTATAGACATTCTACATGCTTCGAAAAAGAGAATGGAAAATCTTGAGTCACACACTGAAAATAGTAACATGTAGGCTGTACCTTTTTCCATTTTTTGTGCCATCAGTGTAGTTTAAGAATTCCTTTTAATTATATTGGACTAGATGTAATCTCTATATGTTTTTCAAGTCACGCATCTAAATTCATGAACCTTTTTGAGCCATATATAACTCTACTTATTTTGTATTAGTGAGAAGGATCTGTGGGAAATAGAACTTAAAAGTTAAGACTCCTATGAGGAAAATCATACATGTATGAGACTTTTTTACATAGTAGTCCTTATTGGAGGATGAATATCCTTCTCTAACCAGAGAATCTGTAGAAATAATGTTGCACAGCAGTGGGTGAATTTTTTTTTTTCAGATTTTATATTAGAAATTCATTTTATATACTTATAACCTACATACATTTATAGATAGTGATAAAGTGTCTTACTACCACGAACTGACCAGCAAAATCCCACGAATGCCTCCTTGACTACTTGCAGTCATAAAACACTCAAGTTGGGGCTGGAATATGCACAACCCCCTTCAATATCAATGATCATCAGCCTGGAATAGAGAATAGGGCGCCCAACAGAATTTCAAGTTCTAAAACCCAACGCCATTCTGACAAATACTTGTGGAAAAAAATAGAAGTAGGAAAACAATAGCTATCTCACTTGCAGATTACAATTTCATGGCCATTTCTTTGTAATCCTGAGCTTTCTCAAACAAATTTTTATGGTGTGCTCTTCAATGGGGAAGGTTTAAATAGTACAAGTGTTTTGTCATTTCCTTGTTTTACTATGACTGTGAGGGTAGTTTGAACATCCCCAAACAATGAATCTGCTTCTTTTACTACCACAGTAAATGTTTCCTCAGGAAAAGTGACATTCCCAGAAGCTGCAGATTCTTTCACTACCACAGTAAATGTTTCCTCAAGCAAAGTGACATTCCTAGAAGCTGCAGATTTTATGTCCTCCAAACTAGTATTTGAGCCAGCCTTAAAATTTCTAATTATATTTTTGCAAAATTTCAAGATGAGATAAATATGATGCTTTGAGATCTATAACTTTTGTCCTCTTGCTCGAGGTTCTCCATCAATTTAAAGATTTACCAATCTTAACTACCACAACCAATTGACCAAAACCAAATTTACAACTCCTTGACTCTTGAACTTCCACTTTTTTACCTTTTTGCATTTTCCCCTATTAGACCTATTTGACAACTTTAACATTACCTTGCAATTTTGCTATTTTAGACCTCCTAGACACCTAAGACATTGAAAATGGTCGAATAGACCTTATTACATTGATCATACAACTCAAAGACCTGAAAGCCCAACTAGCCCAACTAGTTCTTATGGACTATGGGCAAAATTTATGTTCAGTATATTATGCAAGTAAAAATAGAGAATTCTTATTTCAAAATTTCACAATGATAAAGAAATTCCCAAAATTTATATAAGAAAATCACAATACCAGAGTAATGGTAAATCTACAGAGTAGGCTACCTGATGGCTACTTATTTTATAGTTTTTTTATTGAACAAGGTGAAGGTTATCATCTATTCCCTAGAATCTTTTCTTAAACGTATCTCCCACTTCTACATTTTGGCTTCTAAGGTCTGTTCTATATGAGTTATGTATAACGTTGTACTTTGTAGTTAAGGTTGTTTTACTTGGAGATGAAAATTTTAGGAAAACCCTATTTGCCTTTCTTTTTTCCTTGACATCAATTCAGAGGCCACCCAAATACCCTATCTTCGTTTCTTTTTTCCTTGACAATAATTCAAAGGCCACCCAAATATCTTTGAGGTAGTTGTGTTTCCATCCAAAAAGTCAAAGAAAAAGCATGCACTCAGTAATATTTTAAGAGAGATTCTTTCTTATCATTCCCCGTGTTAAGTGCCAAATTACACCACCTCTATATGTGCACACAGTTACATTTCAGCCCTTTAAATATGGTTTACATTGGTCTATAAAATTAGTTTTCTAAAACAGACTTAATCTTAAATCAAATTTCTATTTGGTATCATAAATTTGAGTTCTATTGGTTATCCTTTGCTTCTATTTTTACTATATTAATAATTAAGTTGACATGTTTGGAATTGAGATTTATCCAAAATCCAAATATTAATGAAATGAATAAAACAATTGATAAAATATTTCTTGACTAATCCTCACAAGAATATGGCTCTTGGCTATATATTCACAAGAATATGCCTCTCATTGCATATACTATCTTACATGCTTTAGAATACTTGTCCCAATTGGCTAGAATGTTGGAAAAGGTAGTAAGGGAACATTGGGTGCATTGATTTAAGAGCAACAAGGTTGTGTATTCTGTTTTAAAAATAGAATTCTTCTATGTCAATGATAGCTGGTATGGAAATGCAGCATTGCTTGGAGTTGTCATCTCAGAGATGACCATTGCATCCTTTAGAATTTTTGTGTGTTGAGTGTATGAAAGGCTTAGATCACAACTATTGTTTTCTAAAATTATGGTCTGATTAATTATGCTAAGCTACATTAGTAATGGCTTTTGCATTTGGGTAGCTGATTTATTTTTCTTTTGTACATTTTGCAGTTTATGTGGGGCCTTGGTGTTCGTGCAGAAGAAGCAGAGTTCTACGATGTTTATGGTTTTGATGATGAGCTATTAGATATGGTTCCCAAGCCTGTACTCTTCATTTTTCCACTCAATCAAGCAGTAAGTGGATTTCCATTTCCATCAATGAGTACTTGAAAGTTGAAAAGTTGTAGACTTGTATGTTATGTTTGTAGCTAATGGCTGGTATTTTGCACATCTATTTCTTTGCAAAGATTTATTGTTGAAGCCTAGAGTATATGCATATTAAGTGAAGAATTCAGTTCTTTCTATTTTTAAATCATTGTCTAGTAACCTTAGTATGATCTTTTTGGGACTTGATATCTAGTTCATGTGGTTAAAAGTGACAGTATTCTCATTTTCTTTCTAGCTTCTAGAAACTTATGTTGGATTAAGGACTATTTAATTGTTAGTGCTTGTGATAAATAAATGCTGATATGCTCATTTGAATTGTTAGTTTATCTCACCAAGTTCATCATTGTGAAATATACCATGTAAGACTATTGTTTATTTGCATCAGTATAATGAAACAGTATTATAAATGCTTAATATTTTGTCAAAATAAATGACAAATCTAATTCTAAACATATGGTTGGAAGGAATTGGAATCATGTTTTGTATAGGCATGAAGAATAAAAGGTAGTTTTCAAGCCATGATACTATCTTGTGGAGGAGAACTACACTTTCTAATAAAGTTCACTGATTAATTGCCATGTACCTAGGTCTTGTTTGGAAGCTTGGAGCTTGAGAAAGGAACTTAAAAAACATATATGATACCATGGAAATTGAATGCACTAGTTCAAATATAGACAGTTTGCACAATAATTATTGGGACTTTAAAGAAAAATTACCCATTGCAAGGATGAAAGCACACAAATGTGGTTGAAATGAGAAAAAAAGTGTGCCTACTAAAATAAACCATTCCCTCATAATTGGAACTATAACTGGTCTTTTTTTGCCTTAGCAGAAACCTGCCCAGCCTGTTAGTCTTTCCCTCTATCTCTTGAGTTATATGCCATATGTTTACATATCCAAGGGGTTCAAATTTGTTGTATTACATTCCCTTTACTTCCATCTTCCATCTCCTAGGTTGACTCTTTGGGTGTGTGTTTTTCTGATTTGACCTTAACTTGAAACTTCTCTGCCATGGTCCTGACATGGTTATCCAAACTCTCAAAAGACCCACAATATCTTGGTGCCAATGTTTACAACTTTTGATGATCAATGAGATTCACCTGGGTTTTACTCTAAGAATATATTATTCCCAACACAAAAATTTCTTTGTACCCTATGTGCATCCACAACTCTTCTATTTGTTTTGGACCATTTTCAAATTCTTTATATGGCATCTTGGTTTTCCATTTCTCTCTTTTTATTATTTTCAAACAAGGCTTCATTATGTACAAATGGTGTTGGATCCCAATTACTTAGTTTCTTGAATCTTGAAGCTTTTTCTGAATTTGGGTTTTAGAAGTTTTCATGTACACATGACACTAAACTCCCATCCATGTCTCAAGTTCCCATATAGTGAATTCCTATGTTTCTCAAATTCCCAAATCCTAAATTGTACTTCATAATTATTCTTACTCATGGTGATGCAACCATGTTTCTTAGTTTCCTAGATTCTCAAATGTCAAATAAGAGATTATACTTAAGTTTTGATATAGAGTTGGAACTTTCAAGTACACAATAACATTGTATTCCTATAACTCAGTTTTCCAAAGTTTGACATCCTATGTTTAGGTTTACTTTGAAATTTGACTTTTCTGTCACTTCTTTCTGAAACTTACAAATTTCCAATATGAACTTAATAGATCATCGCAGGCTTTCTTCTAAATTCATTCATCAATTTTTTTGTGCAAAATTCCTTCAGAAACTTGCATAATCTGCAAGAAATTCATTTTAATGTTGCAACACTTTTCCTTCTTATGCGAATTCTCTAAAGATATGGTTTAATTTTGCAACCTATTAACTTTATTGGTAACTTTTTTGGGGGATTTTGCAGCTCTTCAATTTGATTTATCTTCAAAAGTTACTACCCTTCCACAACCTTTGCGGCTTGCTAAAACCATTTTATGGATTTTTTTTTCCTAGCCAAACCCTCTTTTTTAACAGTCATGATATTTCCAAAGCCCATAGTGATGGTCAAAATGTAACTGTTTTTCCTCTTCCTGATGATGGATCACAAAGTGTGGTCCAAAAAGTTGGTTTTAAAAATCTTGATGAATAAGTTTTATTAGTTTTGGACTTGGTATTGTGATCCCTTTATGTAATGTACTCAAGGCCTGAGGTGTGACAAAAGCCCTTATATTAAAGTAATGCAAAGAAATTGAAAACGCTTGTTCAAATAAATATAGTTTTCACTATATTTGTTGTAACTAAAAGAAAATCATTCAACATGGATATAAAATTGCTTCAATGGAATGCAATATAGTTGTACACTTATTCATATACTTCCCTGCCCTATTTCAAAATAATGTAACCAACCCCACCTCCATACTCATATCCCTCTTTTCCTGTACCAGGGTTATGATTTCACAAGGATGGAAGGATGCAATTGTGGCTGAGACAAACAATGCAAAGGGTGTTAGCTATGGTATACTATGTCACCTCACAACCATAAGAAAAAATCATCCCCTTTGCCCCAGTAGCAATCCCTTTGGCCTGATACTATAGGCATTGTATTCAGAAAACTTATTTGCATGCCATTTCTTATGGACTATGGGAAAAATTTATGTTCAATATATTATGCAAGTAAAAATAGAGAATTCTTATTACAGAATTCACAATGATAAAGAAATTCCCAAAATTTATATAAGAAAATCTCAATACCATAGTAATGGTAAATCTACAGAGTAGGCTACCATCTATTCCCTAGAATCTTTTCTTAAATGTATTTCCCACTGCTACATTTTGGCTTCTAGGGTCTATTTTGTATGAGTTATGTATAATGTTGTACTTTGTAGTTAAGGTTGTTTTACTTGAATCCTAGTTGAATCATTTGTTTCTTAACATTGCATATTTCTTAACATCCAATTCACTTTCTACATAGCCCAATAATGGCAGCAATAAAAATACTTAGAAAATGTATTTCAGACTTGTACATGTGGATAATGAGACAATGTAATGAGCAGATATGAAGTGTTTGAACTCAGAAAATGATACAGTGACCAAGTAAACACAATATATGTTTCCATAATCTGCTACAACAACACTAACCTACATTTACATTCATTTTTTGTTCATTTATTACATAGACAACAAGAATCCCAACCTGGTTTAGATGTTGGAGTTGAGACAGTGTTGTCAATGACCTAGTAATAGATTTTACCCTTGAATAAGGGTAGCGACCAACCTTCTAAACCTTCCTGAAGCCACATGCTTGGCTGGTGATGGTCATCAACTCTGCTTTGTCTTTGCCACTAAAGCAAGTCCACAGAATGAAATTTCTCTATCTTAAAATGTAAAAGCATTTTTGCAAATAGTTTGTAAGTTTACATTTCCAATACCTTGTATACCTGTCAAACATGGTTTTCTAAATGTTGAAATAGTTTCATTCCCAGTTAAAAAATTCCCATAAGAGCAACAAAACAAAGGTCTTTATATTGATTTTTAATAAAAAAAAATGAAAGTATTGCTTTGGAATTGCCTGAAATGCTTTTCTTTCTTGCAAAGCAGTAGATTTTGAGGTAGGAATGGAATTTTAATAGAGTGTTTGTTGTTTCCTCTCTTTAATGTGATAATTTTGTATCTTTCCAATGGTCATGTATCTGGATTGCCTTTGTCAGGTTTTTGAGAGTGGGAATCCCAATGCAAAAGAAATAGTCCTTTCAAACATGGCAACAACTTTTGACCGGATTCTGTTATAGTTTGAGGTTTGCTACTTCAAATCCTCTCTATGTAATTTTTTATGCTTTAGTTCCTAAATGATGTAAAGAAAAAACAATTAACACATTACACTATATTTACTCATTTGAACAAATGCATAATTTCTTCTGTTTCTTCCTTTATTTCAGGATCCTTTCACATTTTCTAATTATCATAGAGCAATATAGGAGCCTTTTGATTACTACATGTTTGGACAAAATTACATTCAGCCATTGATTGATTTCAGGTATTGTTGTTGTGATTCCCAAGAAGGTTTTAGTTCTTGTTTTTTAATCTAATAGGATTGGTTGTATCTCATAGGAGGGTTTTTGATTGTAGATTTAAGCAGTATTTGATCACCCCTAATAATAGAGAGGTAGATTATTTTTCCTCATGCTTTTTCCATTGATTTTTTTTTCTATTAACTATGTAGTTTTGACAAATGAACAATAAGGTTATTTTTATTTCTGAGACTAAAAATGACATCCTTGAGTAAACTTTTGAATGTAAGGGAGGTTGTCTATATGTTAGGCTTGCTAGGGGAATTGGATTGCTCAACAAGAAAAGATTTCTAAATTAATTTAGCTCTAACTCTATGGGAAAGATGATAGTTTGATGGACATACACAATTCTACCTGTATGGGAGTGATGAGAGCTAGATGGAACATCTAAAGAGGTTCCAGATATGCTAGAGGAAAGCTATGAGGAAACTAAATTGATAATGTTTGATTTATTTTTTTCTTTCTTAGATGTTGAGTCTAATTAATAAGTTTAATGTTGTGTTGCAACTTGCAGTTGAGTATGTTGATATGATAAAGGCTAGCATTGTCGATCCTCTAAAAGTTATCAGAATTGCATTATTTGATGTAGAAAGGTAAAACTATTTATCTTTATTATAATTAGTGGAACTTGCAACTACAATCTCTAATAAAAATCTACTTCCAAATATGTTTTTGACGTGCAAATTTTGAAACCTTATTTTCAGGTTGCAGCTCCAAATTGGAGAAGTAAAAGGTGAATACCAGCGATGAAGAGTTTGGAGGAGTTGAAACCAATAGTGGTAGGAAAGTTGTGGATTTGCAAGGGAATTAAATGGGTCGATCTCCTATAGGAGGTCGCTGCCCTTCCAAAATGACTGCAGTTAAGGAAGGGGAAAACAATGCCATGCATGAAAATAAATTATTCTATTTATATAATTAATACGATAGGATTGTCTGATTAATCGAGACGTGAATGTAACCAATGAAATTTTGATTTCCAATCGGGCTTAATAAAGTAAATTTTTTTAAGTGGTTTTCTCCATTCATAAATATTGTGTTGTTTGTGTTTGTGTTTGATCAATCATATTTGTTCAAGAATTTTTAATTCACATTTCATGGTGCTTCTTCAACATTTGAATATCTATGATACTTGAAGTTTATATGTATAAATTTGAGAGGATTAATTAAGTTAGATTTGATTTGTAATGACTAAATATATGACTAAAGTAATGACTACCATGACTAAAATAAATGACCAGTTGACAACAATCATTTCATTAATGACTAAATATATAGCTTCGATTAATCACTTCAGCCATGACTAAACAAATCACTGCATTTAAATAAATGAAAGTTAAATTAATGACTAAATTAACGACTAAATCAATGACCAAATCAATGACTAAATGAACGACTAAATCAATGAGAAAATCAATGACTAACTCAATGACTAAATAAATGACTAAAATAGTTTATTCATAAATTTGGTTGTGTTATAAATGACCAACAATAAACTACTAATGGTCGCGTGACCAAAATTAGTCATTTATATGCAATTTTTAGTAGTTTATTTAGCCATATATTGTTGTTTTTGCTAGTGTGTTGATTTTAAGTTAGTCTCTAAATATGGCTATGGGCATAAAGGTTGTGAGCATAACAAACAAGGAATTCAGGTCCCTATAGAATTCATACCCTGTAAGTGTAATTGGGGCTTGGTTGCTCAAATGAACAATCTAAATGGAAGCCATGGTTGAGTGACATGAATTCTTCTCAACCTTGTTTTGTTGAAAAAAATCATCCTCCATTGTCTTCTATCTTCATGTCTTTTTCTTCTTGTGAGAAGTCAAAATTTTTAATCTACAAGAGAAAGGGTTGCTTCCTACTCTAATTCTCTATCTTAGCAAAGAGTGTATTTTTTGAGCAAGAAATCTCATGAATATGATAAAGAAAAACATTCTTTTATGCATATTATTAAGTGTCGTGGCCATTCCACTAGTGAATATAAGGCCTTGAAAGAAAAAATACAACAACTTCATGATTCGGGTGCCATCCTCATTTATTTTTGATGTACTTTCCTCTTCTTCAAATGACAAGTGATATTGAGGTTTACCTCTATCTATATGTTTTAAATATCTTGTAGTTTCTCCTCCTGTATGTTGGGGGCTATGTTAACTTATTTTGGAAATGTGTGTCCTTTTAAGGGCAGCCCTCTCTCTTTATGCCTTTCAAATGAGTGTTCCATGAGTGGACCCTCTCTTCTTTTGAAGGGTTACCGAGGGATCCCTTTGAAAGCTTTCCAATCTATTGAAAAGCATGGTTGTTCACTTACTTGGTTGTGTGGCTGCTTTTGCTTTGTAGGTGCACCTATAAAGCCACTTTCTGACTCAGCGGAGTCCCATTTCCTTGGGTTTCCTTCATGTGAGAGATCTTGGGGGATAGCTCCCTATAGGTCTATGAGTCTATAGGGAACTTATTCTAAGCTTCCTCCATGTGAGAGATCTTGGGGGTTTCTCCCCTGCAAGTCTGTAGGTTTGTAGGGTGATTTTATTTGGGTATCCTTCATGTGAGAGATCTTGGAGGACACCTTCCCTATAGGTTTGCGGGTCTGTAGGGAACTTTCTGGGTTTCCTTCATGTGAGAGATCTTGGAGGACACCTTCCTTGTAGGTTTGTGGGTCTATAAGGAACTTTTCTAGGTTTCCTTCACGTGAGAGATCTTGGACGACACCTTCCTTGCAAGTCTATGGGCCTATGAGGCACTTACATTCTTAAATTTTGTTCTCTTTTCTCTTCTTAATTATGTATATACCAAATTGAAGACTTGCATCTACTTCATCCTGTGTATATACCCTTCCTCTCTTCAATTTAGAATTCTTCTATGTGTTGTTTCTTAATTTGGGGAGGACACATAGTACTGAGACAACCTTATACATTGAGGTCTCTTTCACTTTGTTGACTATATTCCTTTAGTGGATTTTTATGTTCTAACATTGTTGTCTAGTGCAGGTCTTTCTTGTCTAATGCATTTTTTTTCCAGTTCCTTAGCCTAGGGCATGCTTCCATGGTTTAAAGAGTTGTATGCTTCCTCTACAATATCCTTTTGGCATATGATGTTATTTATGTTTCATAGATTTCCTTTAGTGTGTATATTAGCATAGATTCATATGCTAGCTAAAGTGAGGGAAAAATGTATAGTTGTAAAATTACACCCCTCGCAATTTCACATACATTCTCATGTCCACTTTACTGTCCACTCCCATAGCATCTTGAGTATGCTCATTTTAGCCCTTGCAACAACCTTTTCCCTTCTCAGGATGCTCTAAGACCCCTTTTCAATAGCTACCCTTGTGTGCTCGCTTTGCATCGGACCTTGTGATTTTCCCATTTGTGTTGTTTTGTAGCATGATGTGTCCAGACACTAACATGAAACATGGACATCCATGCACCACACTAAATTCCTGTGATGTTTCAATGTTCAAATTACTATTTTTGTGCATGTTTTCCACTTGTCACCTCCTTTGGTCGGTGCTAACAACTCGAGATTCCTTGTAACCACTTGGGAAGATTCTTTTTGCTTCTTTTCTCTCTTTAATTTTTTTTTTTAATTCATTTGCACTTCTAGCTTCACTTTAACTTCCCTCTAGCTTTGGCTCTAGCTTTCCACTCTCCAATTCTTGCTTGCACAACTTCATATAGCTTGCTACACCATCATTATTACATCTTGTCAAGCTCTCTTTGTAGCATCCTCAACTCTTACAACACCCTCTACAACACTATTGGTTCTTGCAGCTCTCTTTGTCTCCCTCTTTGGCTTGCTTAAGCCTTGCATCTTCATCTCCATTATCTCATGCTTTTGAGCATCCTAGCATTCCATATCCCCTATTGATTGCATCTATACCTCATGATACAGGTTCTCCTCCTTGAGTAGGGATTTCTTTTATCACCTACATTTTGTGATATGAGTTCTCCTCCTCAAGCAAGGTTTTCTTTATCACATCGCATTTGCTTATTTCTATCATTCTCTCTATCTATTTGGTTGTCCATGGACATGGGAACACCAAAATGGGGGTTTGACTGAGGCAAGTCCCTATATAGCCCCAACACTTTCTCTAGATCTTATAAATGTAGGTAATGAAGATATTTTCAAGTTGGAGGCTTCATTACTTGGATTGTTGTGAGCATCTTCTTCCTTTCTTCTCCTTATTTCTACCATTTCTACTTCAATTTATTTCAGTTCTATAACTTTCTGTTACTTTCTTGTATTTTGGAAGTTCTTAGAAATTAGAGTAGAAGTAGTCACTTTGCCATTTTCTATGATAAAATCACTTTCTGGTCTATACGAGAGGCTAACTTGCCCCTAAGAAACCAGCATGTTGTGTTGTTGTCCTTTAGCTGAGAGCTTGTTAGTTTGTCCAAAAAATCTTTGTGATATGCTTTTTCCAATTCAAAAACTGTCATGTTGTTCCTGAGGTGGTTTAGGGTATTTCATCCCATGAGGCTCTCTAACTTAAGAGAACTCATGGGTAGTGAATCCCCCTTCTCCACATTTTCAAATAGTTCATTGCCTTTTCTATGGTATTATGCTTGGATGGGGTGGATGGTATAGTGTGGTCTTGGTTATGAGATGGAGGGAGATCATGGCATGAAGAGGGATGGGTGGGGACATGAACAAGTGGAATAAAAGGTGGAAGGTTCCATGGATTGGTAAATTGAGGATGAGGACCTTGAAAAGAATATGGAGGGGAATTTTGGCTAATGGATTGGTTTCTATTCTTTAAGCAATGAGTTTTTTGAAAAAATCCCATAGAGAAATGTGGTCTCATGGTGATGGAATGGCATTCCATCACTATGAGACCACATTTCTTCAAGGCAATTTTTCATACTACTCACTTCCTTGACTATGATATTGCTTACTATTATGCTTTGATAGATTTTTTCCAAGCATCC
>VDFB02130297.1:0-13350 GCA_007258455.2 Sequoia sempervirens | reverse complement strand
TTTTATTTAATAGACATAACAGTAAAACAATATTTACAAGTACAAGAATATATACACCGTTTCATAGAAAATAAGGAGTTTTTCATAGAATATAAAAGTACAAGAATATATCATCATCATCATATCCTTAATTACCTATTGAAATATCCTTAAATTGTTCAATCTTTGGTATGAATTGTTGGCAGAAAAAATTAGGATTACTCAGATGCTTCTTCCATTCATTTTGTATCAACATATGTTCATGAAGACACAAAAGTTAATAAAATATTAATGCACGTAACTCACAATTATTTAAATAAGCAACTTTGTTAACTTTATTATTTTTAAATAGTTTCCATTTTTATGTTGAACATGTAACAAGGAAAAATAAGCTCAATTTTTTAAAAAATTTAGTAGCTCTACCAACATCCACAATAAATGATTTACTGTATCAGTATATTCATTCACATAAGCATAGTATTGAGGCTCAATAACCGGACATTCATTCAAATATAAGAAGAAATAAGTATGGAAAACATAAGAAAAATACAAAATGATACCGCCAATCATGGAGAATATCCGATAATAAGATGTTCTCCATTATATTTCTTCAATTGATATATATTAATAACAAAAGTCTTCAAAATGGAAATGATATATGATGATGATAATTTAAAACTAGGCCTCAGTTTCCTATTTATATAGGAAGCAACAAGCTACAAGCCTTTTACAAAAAGAAATGACCTTTCATAACTACTTTACCAACAACTATTTAATTAGCATAATTAAGGAAATAACAAGACTTAAGACATTTTGGCATATGGTTCCATTATTCAACGTAGAAGACCCGTGATCATTGATCTGGAAAAGTCTTCCTCTCCATGATGAACGACCAAATTCTCTTGCCTCAGTGTCCTATTCTTTTGAAACCAAATACTTTTCATCCCATTGATACACCATAAAATAGGCAATGGCACAATTTATATTCCCTCGATCTTTGCATGTTTGCAAGATGAGTTTGCCATTGACTATCTATTAATGCCTTTGTATCATTTAAAAACTTTAGGTATCCTACATCAAGAACAATCAACCCATCCATGATTTGATTTAGCTTGGGAAGACTAGTATCATCATCCTCCCCAGATTCGAAGCTATGCAGGCCCTATGAACAACCTAATTGAATTCTTTCTTCCACGTATCCAAGTCCTCCAACTGATCACCATCTCTCACGATTTCAGGAATATACCACTGTCTTTAGGTATGGAATAAATCCATTCGTGTTACAATCTTTTTATCAAACCCTTGTACATACTAAAATTCATCAATAATCATCTTCACAGTTTGTCCAGTTGGCTTTAATGTTGTGGGTGCATCAGGACTTCTTAGTAGAACTTTGCAAAACTTAGCCAAAGTGTGGTGAATAGGGTGTCACCTTTTGAACAAAGGATCTAATACAAGCATATGTGTCTTTGTTTGATCCATTGCCTATTGAAGTGTTTTATAACTATCATGCACATTCTCCAGTTTATCCATAACTAATTTTATCCTGTGCTCAAGAATCTTTTCCATAACTTCACAAATTTTTCTTTTCACTTCATCCTAGGTTTGATTGTTGGCCTTCTTTACATCATCCACTTCCTTCTCTGGAGTTTTTACCTATTCTGTAGAAATGTTCTTCACAATATCCATTGGAGCAATAGGAGGCCTATATAACACCATCTCCTTGCTTTGTGAGGGTCCTGCTCCTCTTAATTTTTCTTTCATTTTGACATTCTCCATGAACAGTTTATTAACTTCATCATTTAGAAAACCTTTGTTCCTTTTCATACTCCTTCAATATGTCTTCTAATCCCTTAAAAGTTGCTCAAGTGAACATGGCCGAATGCACGGTCATTATGGTTGCCTCCAAAGGGGTGGTATCTTGTATTGTCCTTACCATCATTGCCCCTTTCATCCCTTGAATTACATCCAATAATTTTGGCTTCTATGTATTTTTCTGTTTGATCCATATGGCCAGGGTTTCAATCTTTGGGTTATACCCAGTTCCACTCACACCTTCATCAGAGTCAAATTCTGCAACTAGCATTGGATCTTCTTGAGCCTGCACTTGATCAGGCAGAAACATTTTCTTTAATTCCAAGCCAGGGAAAATGAGAATATTGCTCTTCAAGACCGTTTCTCTAGCCTTCTGGGGGCTAATGTCAATATTGTCAACTCTTAATTCCTAGAAAGTCTGTGCTACCATTTCATTTTTCTTTGATTCTTCAATTCCTGCTTCAGTTGATTCCATCCTCTCTTGAAATTCTTTTATCTTCATCTTCATCCGAAAATCCTTAAACTCAAGAGTCTTCATGAATTCATCATCTTCTATGAATATCCTGGCTGCAATTTCCCTTTCATCTTCATGTACCTTTGTACTTTTTTTTTCTACATCACCCATCCTTTCCTCGTGTTTATGGGCACTAGTCTGAAGGATGGGCTGATCAACTTCAATATCACCTTTCAATGACTGCAGTACTATAGCCACTTCCTTAGTATCTCCCACCTCTTCAGTATCCTCATAAGGTACTAATTGTTCAATGCTTCCTATCTTCTATCTTTTGGGAGGTAACTGCTCCATAGGAGGCTCAGAGGTTTCACCTAGGGTATGCTCTGCAGTTGCACCACTATGATGTTCTTCGAGATATGCTTCCTTCTTTCTATACAAGTATTCAAATCTATCAATTATCAATTCTAGATCCTCTTGATGAGGTACTTTTCCTCAACAAAGTATCCTAGGAAATCTTTGGACCTCCACTTCATCCTTTCTTCAACCTTCTTCATATATTCCCATTTTTCCTTCTACTAAATACATCATTATAAGTAATGAAGTTCCTTATGACATCTTCTTCAAAATCTACTTGGTGTGGCACTATCATTTTGGTAAGAAGATTGTGCCTTATGTTGTTCATATGATTTTCAGGGTTAAAGGCTCTTTCTTTTCCAGATTTCAATGCATATCTTGTCTTCAAATAATACTGTAACTCCTCTAGTGTTTCTGAGCCTACAATCCAATCTTCACACTTGGTTTGGTTTGGCAGGAAAGTGCCTTTCTTCTGCTGTGCATTACATCTTTCAAATTCATTCCTATTTGTTTATTCCATTAATAATTAAATGATTTATTTAATTAGCATTTCCTTCTAAGATTCCTAAAAGCATTTAATTTAACAATTAAATACTTTACATTTCATCTTTCAAATTAAATAAATATATCAATTTATTTAATTTAGTCATTTATCCCTTTTGAATTTAAATCAATTTTAAATTCCCTATTTTCTCTCTCCTTGTCACATCCTCCATAATCCTCTGCTAATCTAGATTAATTTAATTAATCTATGATTAGGATGTGCACACCCTTAATTAGGATTAATGTCACATCCTCCATATTCTCCCACTTACCTCTAACCCTCATTAATCTTCTTAATCATTTGTTTGCACAACCTTAATCTAATCACATGCCATCTTTCATATGTCCTCTAAGTCAACCTTTCATAAGTGTTTTCCCTTTTAAGCCTTGACCTCTTCCCCATGTGAATTTAAAATTCACTTTTATTCCTCCAAAGCTCTTCGCTTCCCCATGTGGATCATTGAGATGTCACATTAGTCAAATGGGACAAGGACCTCCTTTATGAGGACCTTGTCTTATCCTCAAGGTAATCCCAATCATGTGAATTTAAAATTCACATTTATTCCCCCAACAACTTCTCTCATCCCCATGATAATAAGAGAGGACTTTCTAAAATTCTTCACTTGTCACCATCATCCTCATATGGGGACAAAAACTTCTTTTTTGAGGAAATCTCCCCTAATCCCAAGGTACTTGCAAGTACCTCCACCTCACATGTCATTTTTCCAACTCACTTGTCCTTGGGACACATCCTCTTCCACATGGAAAGATGTGAAGGCTTGTGAGTCCTCAACTCACCACAACCCTTCATCTTTCCCATGTTGGAAAAATCTGACCTTTCAATTCCCTAGAGACTCTTCCCTTAAAATGGAAGATTTTGTCTCTCATGCATTCATTCATCACATTCACAATTTTTCATTCAAGTTTCCCAACTCTCAAACTCAAGCACTCTCATCCACCATTGTTGCATTCTTGAAGCTCATCTTGCACTCATTTTGTTCATCCATCAAAATACCCACATCTCTCATTTGAATCCTCATTGCATCTAGATCATTTTGCATCAATTTTCATCATATTTTCCATCAAGGATCACACATGTCATCAACAATCAAAGGGGAAACCAAGAAGATCACTTGAATAAGGTATAATATGGTTTTATCTTTATTTTTTTCAAGTCAACTTAGGCAATCATTGAGGTGTTGAAGTGTTGTTTTCTTCATTTGCATTCTATTGTTTTGCATCATTTGGAACAGTAAAAATAATGTTGCATCACATTTCTAGCACATTTGGTGGGACCCACAAATGGGTCTGGTATTTTCACGTTCTCTATTATTTTTCATTTTGCAAATTCGGGTTACACAGAGGTGACTCCATAGCTGACAGAGGTGACCTTGCCCCCAATTGGGTGACCCTGCCCTAAGTTGGTGACCCTTCCCTGAGTTGGGCTACCCTGCCCTCAAGGTAGAAATTTTCATATGTGAAATAGAAAGGATTTTCCCTATGCTTTTTGAACAGGTAACCCTGCCCTAGAGAGGGGCTATCCTCACCTTAACAGGGGTGACCCTGACCTAGACAGAGGCATCTGTGAGGTAAAATAGTGGCATAACTTCATTTTTAGAGCCCGTTTCTTGTTGTTTTGTTTGATACTGACCCCCTCATGTGTCCTGTCTTTGAATGTGCCTACTTTTACTAAAATTTGTGTAGCTATTTCACACTTGAGAAAGATCAAAGATCAAACTACTAACAATTCATTGCAGAATGATTGGTTCCAGTGTTGTTAGTTTAGATTTTTTCATTTTTTCTTATTAATCTAGGCATATAGATCTAATTAGGGGGAGTCAATATACTTATGTGCTTTGTTTGTAAGGTGGGTTATTGATGTATCCAATCCCCTTATGCCATTTGGAGATATTAGGTGTAGAGAAATTGTAGCTCACCTAGTCCTTTCTATTACCTAAGGGGTACTACATCATTCAAGCTTTCCCCTTGCACTTTTTGTGAACCTGGGGAGTAGCCAAAGACATTTAGTCTTCATATTTTAGTAGGACCTGCTTGGGAATTTCATCACCCCAAGGGATGATCCAAACCACATGTATCGGTGGGGTATATAAATGGGGGAGAGCCAAATTTGTACCCCAATCCAGTCACATCATGTCTGGTGGAGCGTTGAAGCTAGGGTGATACCTAGATAAGATGTGAAGAGTTGGTCTGAGCCTCCAGTACCTCATTAGGGTTCCTGACTCACACCTATAGACAGGCTAGTGTTCATGGTTGTGCCTCACATATCATGCATATATCGAGGACTCCCTAAATTTCCTTATTTATCCTAGTTAGAGGACCATATTGGCCATACCCATCTAACTAATCTTAGGATTTGTGTTGCTTGAACTCTCTTTTTTGTGCAAAACTAGTGAATTTTTGTTGTTTGCTTTGTTTTTGGTCCTTTTCCATAGCTATCTTCATCCAAGTCAAGTCTAGGTCTATTGACAGAGGTGAACTTTCCCTGAATAGGGGTGAACTTTCCCTCAACAAGGGCGACCTTTCCTTCTGTTTTAGTCATTTCCTAGTCTGTTTCTATCAAAATTTCCCATCTTTCACTGAATAGGCGATCCTTCCCTCAAGATAGGCGACACTGCCCCAAGACAGGTGACCCTACCCTAAGATAGGAAACCCTGCCCTAACATAGGAGACCTTGACCTCTAGAGGGGTGATTTTTCTTCCTATCCAAGTCAACCCATCACATTTGACTATTCCATCAATAGAGGTGACCTTACCCCCCAGTTGGGTGATCTTTCCCCTCGTCATCCATCTCGTCACTCTATTCATCCATCTCATCAATCCATTCATCCATTCAGTGCATCTGTTCATCCATTCCAAGCTTCCATTTCCTCATTTTGAGCATTCATTTACCTATTAGGATCATCCATTTACTCATTTTGAACATTCGTTCATCTATTCTGAGTATTTGTCTCCTCGTTTCGAGATTTCATTTCCTCATTCTAAGGGTTTGTTTCCTCATTTCGAGCATCCATTCCCCTGTTTCAAGCATCTATTTCCTCATTTTGAGCATCCATTCCCTCATTTCGAGCATCTGTTTCCTCGTTCCAAGTATCCATCTCCTCATTCCAAGAATCTGTCTCCCCTTTGGTGCATCCATTTACTCATTACAAGTATCTATTCATCAGTTCTGAGCATCTGTCTCCTCATTCTAAGAGTTCGTCTCCCCTCTAGAGCATCCATTTCCTCATTCCAAGCATCCATTCCCTCATTTCAACCATTTGTTTCCTCGTTCCAATCATCCATCTCCTCATTCTGAGAATCTGTCTCCCCTTTGGTGCATCTATTTACTCATTTCGAGTATCCGTTCATCCATTCTAAGCATCCATCTCCTCATTCTAAGAGTCCATTTCCTCATTCTGAGCATCCATTCCCTCGTTCTAAGCATTTTTTTCCTTGTTCTAAGCATCCATCTCCTTTTTCTAAGAATTTTTCTTCCTTTCAGTGCATTTGTTTACTCATTTTGAGTATCTGTTCATTCGTTTCCTCATTCTGAGCATCCATTCCCTCATTTTGAGCATTTGTTTCCTCATTCTGAGCATCCATTCCCTCATTTTGAGCATCCATCTCCTCTTTCTAAGAATCCATCTCCCATTTGGTGTATCTGTTTACTCATTTTGAGTATCCATTCATCCATTCTAAGAATTCATCTCCTCATTTCAAGAGTCTATCTTCCCTTCAGAGCATTCATTTACCTGTTTTGAGTATCCGTTCATCCATTTTGAGCATCCATCTCCTTGTTTTAAGATTCTTTTTACTCGTTCTAAGAGTCCATCTACTTGTTCCGAGAGACTGTCTCCTCGTTCTAAGAGTTTGTTTCCCTATTATGAGGGTCTAAAAGAAGATACTAAACCTTCCCAGTAAATAGGCAACCTTACCTAGTAGATAGGTGACCTTCCCTCTAGATGGGTGACCTTTCCCTCCAGATAGGTGACCTTGCCCAGCAGATAGGTGACCTTGCCCTCCAGATAGGCAACCTTTCCCAGTAGATAGGCAACCTTTCCCTCTAGATAGGTGACCTTTCCCAGCAAATAAGAGACCTTGCCCTAGAGATAGGTGACCTTGACCTAGAGATAGGTGACCTTGCCCTAGAGATAGGCGACCCTGCCCTCCAGATAGGCGACCTTTCCCTCCAATCCATTTGCACCTTTTTTTCATCTGGAGGTCATCCATTTATCATCTAAATCAAATAGATGCATCTTAGAACAAATCTAGGTTACATATCCATCATCATTTTCTTGATATGAATCCCCTAAACTTCATTTGAAGTTATTATCCAAATTGAACTAGGTGTCTGAAATTGATCATCATCCTACATCTGCTTAGGATCATCATCTGTCCTGAGTCAATCATCATCATTCAGCCCAATCAATCCACTTCCATCTCAAGTTGGATTTAGTTCCGCAATCATCTATCTATCCTTTAATCTGATCAATCAACAGCCTAAGTCACCTAGGGTAATCTCAAAACTTGGTTTAGAATCCCTTTCATCATCCTATCCAATCCATCATTCAATCTTATCAATTGTTTCATCAATTGACCTTATCCAGTCTAATCCAACCACATCCCTATTCGATAATCCAATCTATCTACTTCCATCTTGAGGTAGATTCGGGGTCGTAATCCTCCTATGGTAATCCAATCCCATCGAACCTCTGAACTTGGTTTAGAATCAATCCCATCACATCATACAATCATCCAAATCTGAGCTGATCTAATCTTTAATCCAATCCTAATCTGAGCTTAACCTAAATCCTGATTTGAGCTTTAGTCCATTTTCTAGTCTTCTTCCAATCCATCCTATTTAACCTTTCATCACCTTTTCTTTCCTTCTAATCGTCCATTCACATATTTTCAATATGTATCCATCATGAATCCTTATCCTTCACCAACGCAAAAAAAAATAGTAGTCAAGGGGAATCCTAATTACATTGATGACAATAATGAAATTTTTGTTAATCAAGAAGTATATGACATAGATCCCTTGATGCTATCATTTCTAGTAAGATTTCCCCAACCGCTTTCCAAAATCTAATTATCCCTTTGATCTATACCATCACATCTTTACCCACACCCACTAGCCATCCTTATGCTACCTTTGACAAGCGATATCCACTATCTTCCCTTCCTATATCTTCACCATATCCTTCATCTACGTCTTTCTCTTATCCAACACCCACATCCTCTTATCATAATCCACCATCCCAATCTTCCCATCCTAATCTACCATCCCAGTACTCCTATTACAATCCCCCATCCATGTCCCCCTATTCTAATTCTCCTTACTATTCTACCCATCCTTATCCAACATCCACACCTTTTTATCTTAATCCTACACCCCCATCAACCTATCCTAATCCAACATCTACATATTCCTATCCTAATTCATCATCCATTTCCTCCTATCTCAATCTCCCCATCCTAATCCATGATCCAAATACCTTTATTAAAATCCACCACCCATATCCTCTTGTCCTAATCCACCATCCCAATATTCATATCTTAATTTCCCATATACTTCCTCTAACATCAATCCACCATCCATGTCCTACTATTCTAGTCTGCTATCACAATATCCCTACCTTAATCCTCCATCTAATCTTGACCACTCCACTAATCCTCCACCTACTCTTAGTCTTCCATCCAATCCCATTCCTCCATCCAATCCTAGTCCACCAATCCATAATCCTAATCCTCAACCAATCCCTAATCCTTCATCTATTCCCATCACCCCATCTAATCCTAGAATATGCATGATTCTCACTCTAGAATTTCTCCAAGGACTTATGACAAAGAAGACATCCCCAAATCCACACCTTGAATTCATGGAACCATTTCATCCCAATCTATCATCCACAGTCACTAGCGATGAGACCCTTCTTTGTACCACACCTATCATTGCTGTTACCACCCCTAGCACCACTCAAACCATTGAACTGTCAAACCCACAGAATCCATTGAACCCCCATCTCCTACCCCGAGAGCCATCGAATCCATTGAAGACACCCAAATCCAATCCACTTCTCCCACTTCTAGTAGCACCAAAATCCATTCCCATGAACTTCATGAATCCCCCACCCTTCCATCTCCCACACTTGAGGAGTCCCTCCAACACTCCTTTATCATGCTTCTCGCACATGATGACTCATGCCAAGAGCTTGATCCAAAGCATACCAAAATATCCCCTTCTCCACATCAAGATCATGTCATCCCATCTAGTCCACCTCAAGATCATAATCCCCCATCCATTCCATCCCATGATCCCCTTGATACTCAAGATCCAATCACTCCATCTCATGAGCTCTTATCACCTACTACTAAAAATATAGAGCCTATCATATCACCTGATTCCTCTTCTGATCCCTTACCACTCACTCCTCCTGATCAAGATGCTGCTATCCCATCAGCTCCATATCATGATCCTCCTTCGCTGCCTAACCCTACTATTCCCACACCACTTTTATATTCCCTCGGTACTTTTACATTCTTCCATGGTGGTTTCCTTGCAAACGAGGAACTAATCATATACACCACCCATCCTCCCTCAGCCAATAATGGTCTCGCATCATTATTCCAACATAACAAATATCCTATCATAGATTGAATGCTCAAGAGAATGAACTATCAAGGAAAAGGTTTAGGCCTTCATGAGCAAGGTATTCTAGAGCCCATCCAAGTCAAAGAAAATATGCATACACAAGGTCTTGGATATATCTCTCAAGACTCGCAATCAAAAAATGTTGGTGCAACCTCTATCCGTCCTCAACAAGCCTCCTTCAAAAGAATAATAGGCTCTTCCCATCACTCCACTAAACCCTTTGTTGCCATCCCCCCTCCATTGTATCACCTCAAAACAACCTTCCACATTCCTCCTCCATCTTCCAAATCCATTTTGAGTCCTTATGTCCCTCCATCCACCATCTCCCTTCCTTCCTCTACTCCATCTATCTTGGGCCCTTATTTCCCTCCATCCACCATCACACATCCCCCACATACTAGGTCCATTTTTGGCCCTTATTTCCCAAAATCACCTCCTCCATCTTGTGTTATTCATCCTTTCATCCATCCATCACCTATCCATGTCACCCACCATAAACATTCCACTCTCATGTTCTCTAATTGGGATCAACAAAGGCACGTACCTGTACACCCTCCATCCACATATCATCCCCAAAATCCTCCCTCCATCACTCCATTCATGTTTCCTCCACATCATCCATCTCCTCACACCCATCCCATTGCTATTAAAATCGCTTTGGATACCAAAGTAAAAATACATAAATCTAAACATCCACATGAATCTAAAGCTCCTCATGTCCTCTTAAAAGGACATGTTGAAGAAAAGAAAAATCAAATCCAAAATCTAAATCAAACCCACATGCCACAAAGGCCCACCAAAGCAAAGATCAAAACCATGTGGATCCCAAAGAAAAAAGATGCAATACCTTCAAATGAAAAATGTATAACAACATCCAAAGTTGCTAATCCAAAAGCTAATCATATACCCCTTCCATCTCCTAAATATTTTTTGGGTCCTTATGTCCCAAAATTCACTATCCCATCTCCTCCATTATCCCCACATCATCCATCCATTAATACTCCTATCATTTCACATCCACCACCATATGTGCCAATGTTGGTTCTAAAAAACATTACCCCATCACACATCCTCCCCATCACTCCATCCATACACTTTCCAACATCCCATCCATTATCCCACATATCTCCCCCATCAAATCTCTTTAATCCATTCTCTTGCATAATCCATTTATCCTAATAAGGTTGTACCAACATAAAATACTCACTTCGAACATGGGCTCTTAATACCTCGTATGGAATTTGATGCTCGAGTTCTTCATCCATCTCCTTATCACATGTCTTCTAAATCCCATTATCCATCTCCTTCTACATGCTATCCACAAAAGTCAAAAAAGTCAAAAAATTCTAGAGTCAAAAAATTCCAAAAAGTCAAAAAAAAATCAAAAAAAAAAGTAAAGAGTCAATTCATCCAATGGTGAAACTGCGAAACAAGCACCTTGATAAGTACCAAGGATGAAACTTGGTACAGGTACTGCAAAAATCCCCCATCTAGCAAGCACCAGATTCTGAAACTGCATCCCCCACCCATCTCCTCCATCCCACCTATCTTACACATCCTTCTTGTCATATCATGTTTATTCCAATTCCTCCATCCTCCTTGTGGTCTTGATATTGATAGGGGAAAACATACATACATACTTTGGAAACCTCTTGGTTTTTATTCCCCTCACCCATACACTATCCTAATCCTTATCTACATCCATCTACCTTTCTTGTCCACCTGTCATGCTACCATTAATCTCCCTTCCTTATCCATCCATCCTATCCATATCCATCTCACTCTCTTATTTTCCTATCCTTATATCTTCCATCCCTCCTACCTCATTATACATGACATATCTGGAGCGAGGCACCTCCTTCTTTGTGACATATTCCTTGGAGACATCATTCATTGATTTTATCATCCCCTCCATCCATCCAAACAATCCCTTCCATCTCCCCATCCTTATCTTCCTATCCATTCATCTCTATCCTCATCCCATCTCATAATCCTTGGTATCTATCTATAGGCTTCCCCCCATGCAATCCAATTCCATCTATCTCATCATCATCACTCCCACTTCTTTCACACATCTCTCCAATCTCCTATCACTTCCCATCACTCATCCCTCCATCATACCATCTTCCAATTCATCTTTTAATGATTTGGGTAAATATCTCATCCTTGAGCTTCGTGCAATCACCATCATCCTATCTTATCCACTAGGTCTATCCTGTCTCATCGTATCAGTCTCATCTTTCTATCCTCTTATCAAGGTTATCTCATCATGCCTTATCCATCATTTGTCTTTGGCCTTTTGTCGAACTACATTTCCCTTGTTCTTTCACTTAGGAAAGCTCGATCTTTTGATTCACCCCCAGGGATTTTTTCTTTGTGGTCCTTGTCATCCATCATCGGTCTCCATTGTCCTCTTTCCACTTTTATCTATGGTCAGTCTTCAGCCTTTTATCAAACTACGAGGGTTCTATGCTTTCACGTAGGCAAGGCTAATCTTTGATTAGCCCCTGAGCCCCTAGGTCTTTAGGGAGTGTTAGTCTCGTGTCTTGTATCTCTTGTGTCGTTTCGTAGAGCTATGCCCTTATCTAGTTGGTCCATAAATGAGATCCACTTGTATCATGACATCTAATCAGTTCCAAATATCTTGCATCATATTGATCTTTTATTTTAGTATCCATCTTTTGTCTCAATAGGATGCATCCTTCCTAAAAGACCTCATCAATCCCATCCATCCCCTTGATCCTATGGCAAAGGGCATTTGAGATTGATCGTGATCTTTTGATGCTTTTGGCTTTTGTTTATCATTTGAGCTCCCTATCATTCCTCGTCAAGATCACCCTGATCTATCATATTATGGTGTTTTTTTATTGGTAAACATAGGGGTGTGGGTAAGTGCACAAAGTTGAGTCCACAAAACATGGAAGTTTTCTTCCTTAGCTAAATAAATGAAATTGGCATTACAAAAATGAGATCCCGATTTTTAAAAATTGGGATCCTATTTAGCTTCGGGATCCCGAGCCTAAATGTAATATGGGATTTCGCTTTTTAAAAATTAGGATCATGTTTATTAAAGGGTCTCGAACCGACGGATAGGGAACAAGATCCCGATTAGTACGAAACAGGATCCCGATTTATAAAAATCAGGATCCTATTTCCTAATGGTATTTATTTTTTAAAAAATGAACAAACTACATTATACCTAGACATGGGATCCCAAGTTTTAAGCAATAGCGACCTCCACAAACAATCTCTAGATACCCGTCCACCCCCAATTGTTTTGCATTTTTTCATTTTTTATTGAAATTGTCAATAGAATAACTGATTTTAGCATATTTTTTTTAATTTATTTAACATTTTAAGCATTTTATTTCTTGTTATAATAGAAATGAGGAATTGTAGAAATAGATGAAAAAATGCAATGAAACATGAAGATTTCTCAATAGAAATGAAAAAACCTTGAATTATATTTTAGAAACATAATTTATCTTTTGAAACCTAAATTGTTCGATCAAACCATAAAAAATTGTATTTGAAAACCCTGATTGAAACA
>VDFB02130296.1:0-10902 GCA_007258455.2 Sequoia sempervirens | reverse complement strand
TAGTCAACACAATACACTAAAAAGTACACGCATTATACAAATGTATATAATATACCCGAATAATTACCTTAATGAAGGTATGCCAATCATGCGTTTTCATCCCTGACCCAAATTCACCTTTCTTTGTTATTATATTGTTTATGTTCGTAGCAAATCCTGTGGGAAATCGAATTTTTTGTATGACTTCTTTTATAGCATTGCTTTGCTGCTATGTTAATAACCAAGGAAGGGCACTTATATTAATTTGGTCTCCATCACTATTTAATTGAATGACATTTTTCATTGCATGATTGGCTTCCTGAATGTCACTACAAATTTTGACAATTTTTTCTTTGTCATGCCTTCCATCCAATATTTTCCATAACGTTTCTGTTATATTCTTTCCGATATGCATTGTATCAAACAAATGCACAATTTGTAGCTGCTCATAGTAGGACAACCTACTAAATTGTCTGGGATAACTTTTAAGTCCATGTGGAAGCCAGCCATTAATGCCTTGACGACCTTCATGAAGCATATAAGTTAAACAAATTAACAACAACAATCATTGTCAATTACAACATGAGTAAACACAACACATTATAAAAATAAAAATTCAAAACATATCATATATGATGGATAAACAATTTGATCTAATGTATAACCTTTTGATGATTAATTCTATTATATTCCAACTTCTATAGGCTTAGGTGACATTCTCTTCGTGGTTCTCATGTATTCCTCATCTTTTCCCATTGAAAATATGTTTTTTAGTAGTTCCATACTTATGATTTCTATGGAAGAAGTGCCTATACTCGTCAAACACCTACTTTCCTAAACTTGTTGAACGACAAGATTTCATGCTTGGACCACAAATTGGACATGCAAATTTTCCCTTTGTTTGAAGACCTACAAGATCATATATAATTGCATTAAATATGTCAATTTTTATAATTATATATAATGAATAGATTATTGTAAAAACATGTATGATATCTACTTCATCGAATTAAATATTGTTAAAGTGCAAAATGAATGTTATAACATACCACAAAAATGTGTTAGCTCGGGGCATTCAACTGTCCATACAAGCATTAAAGGGAATTGGAAATTTCTTGTCCTTATTGGTCTGAGACATCATACATAGTGATGCCATTCCATAACTTCGTAACTTATCAATAAGAGGTCTCGGACATATACATTCATATCTTTAACTTGGTACTTACTTAGTTGAATTAACATAAACATTACATAATTATTATAACCATTTTACTGCAATATATATAAATTAATGTACATGATTGTTGAATGAAAAAATATAAGTCATTATGCAACAAATAAGACAAATGAGATGCTACTACGTTAAAGAAAATTGATGTAAACAAATACCTGGAACAATCATTGACAACATTATGTGCTCCCTCTTTATTGACATCCATGGAAGAATGTTATTGTTGATAACAAAAACAGGCCACACTGAGTAAATAGATCTCAGCTCTCCAAATGGATTGACACCATCTGCTCCCAATGAAAGCCTGAGATTACGAGGTTCTTCTTTAAAGTGTGGCCATTTTTCCTCCATGCCCCTAAATGTAGAACCATCCACAGGCATTCGAAGAATGTCATCTCCACTTCTATTCTATGCATGGTAATCCATAAATTGCGCTAAGCTACACCTAAATAATCACAAGTATACGCGGGAATAATGTAATATAACTAAGAACCTTATGACACCTTTTTGTTAGTTGATTTGTTCGATATCTACTAATATGACATTATGGGCATTCTGTTGCAAATTCTTGTTGTTTATGATATATAATATGATCATTGGGACATCCATCTATTGCTTGATACTCCATTCCGATATCTTTCATAATGGTAGATAAATCTTGGCATGAGCGAGGTAAAATATTTGATGGTGGTAACAAAAATTCACCAATCAATCTACAAAAAATAATTTGTCATATAAAGAATATTAATGGTACATATTTCATCCTTTTATTTACTAGTGATGAACTAACAACAATTAAAATAGATGAAAAGATGACATATATGACATACCTTAACATCTGTGAGATTGCAATGCTTGATAAACCATTCATAACCTTCAAGTTCAAAAACAACAATACAACAGAGAGAAGAGTTGCTTGGGAGCCTTCATAAAGGGGCTCATATGCCTTCTCAAGTACATGTAAATCATGAACATCTTCAAATTCAACTCGATCATCATGATCAGCTCTACTACTAAATGTGTCATGGATCAATCTATTTGTACCATCATCTTCAACTATGTTTTCTGGTGCATGATCATCTTCTTCCATAAGATCATTAACTTCAACTTTCGATATTCACAGCCCATGTTTGTCTCAGTAAACCACATTCTCCGCCAGATAATCCATATCATCTTCCCTAGGGCTTCCACCCTATAATAATGATAGACACAATAAACCATGATCATGATCAAGTAATTATATATATATATATAAAATGTTAAAACGATATAAACATTTACAAATTCAATCAATATAAACACATATAATGAACAACTTACCAATGGACGATAATCATGCCCTTCAACGTGACCATATTGCCTACAATGTTTCTCAGTTATTCTGATTAAAAGTTGTCTCGTCTTTAATCCCTTGAAATTATTGCAAGGACAATAACATTTTCCATCACCCTTTTTCAATCTAGCCAACACCTATCAAGTGTCTCTTCATTTTGTTTTGACTAATATTATCCGACATGATTTTTCTTTTTACCAAGATTGACTTAGATCTTTCGTAATATCAAAGTCACACTCCAATAATTTTATTCATAGACAGGTAATATAATCTAATAATTCCAATATTTTACACCAACAAAATTTGGCATGCAACCACCCCTGCAAAAGAGAAGATAGTCTGAAGTTAATGACCCCAAAAAACACTTTAAAATGCTAATTCCAAAACTTATTAAATTCTGATTTTACTATGATTTCCAACTGTTAAGACTCCTAAAATTAGAATATTGAAGTTGATCACAAATTTCCTACAACAATGGAGGTAGCGAGCTAGTAAGAGCAAGTGACCCATTCCTAAGGAGCAAAAAGTCAGAATCATCATTGCTAATGTCAATACAGATTTATCCTTTTAGTTAAAGATGCAATGTGTCACTTCTTATGACAAACTTATCCCTAAGGCCCTCAACATTGAGAGAGCCATAATAAAAAACAACAAAAGCATTGGTAAGAGCATGATTAGGGTACAAACCCTAGGCCTCCATAGAAATATAAACAATAACTATAGCAGATTAGAGAGGTTGCACTACCAGAAAGATTGAGACATTGTAGCTAATAACAAAATCTTGCAATCTAAAGATTGTAGCCAATAACAAGCACACTATGTAGCTTAGTGACATTTGTAAATGAAATCTACGGTAAGAAGAATGACAGTCACTTGAGATGTGACAACAAAAGAGGCCGAAGCAAAGGATAAGCCAATAAAGCTCAAACCTTGCATAGTAAAGCGGAGATTTTAACAAAGGAGTTTCTACCCCCTTGCTGACCTAATGGTTTTCAAACGCTTTTGGTAGTGTTAGACAAGGAAAATGCAATTAGGGAATGAATTTCCAAATGAAGTAACAGTGGTAATCATAGGTTCAATGTTTCTTCTTAGCCATTAATGCATAATGGAGGTAGTGGATTGCATGTTTGAGCAGTGTTTTGAGACTCATCAAAAATGGGAGAATAGTGAATAATACCTTGTGGACTATGAAGTAGTGTCAATAAGGTTGAAGGATCTTAAGAACTACAATACCATGATACAATGAGTCCCCTATAGTAAGTAGGCAGTCTATAGGGCATAGTTTGATTTTATAGAAGGATGCTCATGAAAGGAATCTTCAAGTGATAGTGAGTGAGCCGTTTGAGATTGCAGCTGAGGGTGCAATACCCAGTCTTAAAGGAAGTTAGCAAAGTAGTAAATGTGCAAGAAAATTGAATTGTACACAACAAACAATTCACAATGTTATCTTCCATAATGCCTTGAGTTTGAAGACAAAAATCTCATTGTATCTTCATGATGAAAGTGGTGACCTTAATGGTCAATCATTGGCAACCATGATTTTAAAACATGCTATTGTGCTTATGGAGGCAACATTTTAAGCAAGGTAGTGTGTGGTGGTTTGGAATAATGGCAGTATGAAGGACTTGCTTATGCATACTATGCAGTCTAGCTTAAGACAACGTTCTTAGAAGAGATTGAAGGTGGATTATGGAACTCAAGGGTTACCATGAAAAGGATTAAAGAAAAGACTGAGATCTATTTAAAAGCCACGATCATGAAGATATTAAAGATGTCACATGAAAAACCCTAGTAGCTAGAGTAATGAATACAATGCCAATGAGGAGAGTGTGCTGGTGCAGATTTAGGAGATCTCCACATTATCTAATTACAAAGAAATACATCATTTATTTATTTTTTTAATTAAAAGAAATCATTTTAAACCCTATATAGGATACATTGATACTTCAAAAGCCTTTGAAAGAATTTGAGATTATGCAAATATATGTCAAGTAACATTCATAAGGCTTAGAAAATCTTGATCACTCTCTAGAATAACCCATTAAACATGGGTTGTGCTTGAATGCACTACATAATTGATATAACACAACCACTCTGCATATCAACCAGAGTTATAGACTGTTTATTGCAACAAGAGGTAATCACTCTTCGATCATGCTATAATTACATCTTAACCTGTTAAACTTGAGACAACCTGAATGCACCCAATGATGATTGACACCTACATTATACAACCTGAATTAACTACATTATATGAGTGCCTCCATTTCTATCACAACATAGCCACATTAAACTTGGGCCACACATGAATGCATCCTGTATTTGTTATAGCACCATTGTGCCACATGACCAATAGAGTTATGGATCACATAATTGCAGTCACAAGAATCTGTTCCTTGGTTGTGATCTTATGGTGATTTGGGATTCCTATGGTGATTCCACACAACAAAATCCCATGCAGTACCCCCCAAACCCTCCTTAATCTCTGAAACCTAATGTGGAGATAAGCTGTTTTAAAATACATGATTTTCAACCCTGAACTCGTGCAAAATCAATTTCACAACTCACTCTGTAAAAAAGACAATGGAATTACCCTCAACCTAGCGTATATCTTCTGAATCTTTTTAAATTTTCCCAAGAAAAATTGTCCCTAGTTCTCCACAAACTGTCCCTTGCAGAGTTGTCACCTGTCAAAGAATAAATCAGCGCGGAACTCACTTTCTTTTCTTTTTATGTCAGCCACAATTTGATTTTTTATTTTCATGTTTGTCAAAAAAATTGATGAAAAATGATAGCTACCACTTTTACCTCCTAATGTCGGGATAAACTTTCAAAAATTGGAAATTACACATCAAATTTTATTACAAGCACCGCCATCTAACATCTAATTTTTACACATTTCATACGATACGCCGGATTTTGCAAATAAAATGTATTAGTGACATAATACTATCATAATTGATCATATATATAAATCAATATCACAATGTACAAAAGTCAATTGATAGAAATAAACACAAATATGATAATAACATGTTCAAAACTAGAGATAGATAGTCCATAAAATTTATATGTCAAGATGTATATCTCAAGTCCAACACATATATTTAAATAAAACTCTAGAGATCTATAGTCCATAAATTTAAAACCATCTAACTATTAGGTTGATCGGTCATATCAAGTCTCCTCTTTGTTCCATGTTGACTAGATGTACCCACATCATGCTGGAAAAGAGTACAAGAAACTTGAAATTAGATTTAAAGTTATTTATAAATTTTGATATAATTAAACATATTTAAACTTGAAAATATAAACTTTTAGATAAAAATAATTTTAATTAAATATATCTAGTAAATACAATAAAAATAATTTTTAGTACAAATTACCATATGATCATGTGAATCTATTGACACATTTTGTCTTTCAACCCAAGTGGCATATGTAATCAAGCCAATTGAGAAGATCCAAATGTGCTCCACCCAATTAAGTATCATGCATATTGATATAAAGCAAACAATATAGCTAAAACTTTGAATATATATATATAGCAGTATATAAGAGTATATATATATATATATATATATATATATATATATATATATATATATATATATATATATATAAAAGGTCCACCTGCCATGGGTATCTCATGAAATCCATGCATGTATAGATGTACAACAATTTGTATAGATCATTCACACATGTGTATGTAAATGGACAAATTAAATTAGATCTATGATGTGTATTTTTAATTTAAACTTAACAAACTTTTGAAAGCATGCACCTAAGCTGATGATGTCTTAGAAGCACTCACCACAACTTGTGGTTGGTCAGTACTAGGTATTGTATGACCTCCTTGCATCTAGATATAATATTATATTATATCAATTCACACATGTGTACAAATTCAAATTAAAAATTAGATATATCCACACAAATTATTTAATATATATTGGTTCAAGTACTTGTCCAAAAGGTGAGCCCATATCTACAACACTCAACATATAGACACGATGATCATATTGATTTTTAGGCATCATGTGATCATGTGTCTACACCAAAAACTTATTAAATTAATATTATATTATATATATAATTTGAAGTTATTATTTACATAAATTTTTCTCATTTCAAACTTGAATTAAATTTAAGTTCAAAAGATGAACATACCTGTGTAGGATGATCCTTAGAATATAGTAAATTTAGGTATGACCCCATCTCAGATGCATGTGGGTCACCTGAAGTGGATGTCTGAGTATCCCTATAGCCCGAGCCTCCATGCTCTCTATTGGACACTTTATTCGCCATGTGTGTAGTCTGATGAGTGAGATGTCCTGAAAGTGAACTCAATGCTCCTAATGTCGATAACATGGTATGTTGCTGAAATGCAATGGGAACACCAAGAGAAGGAGGAGGAACAATAGGAGAAATTGGAGCACGTCGCTAAGGATAGACATGTGCTCCTAGTCTATGTTGGGGAATGCCACGCCCAACTCCCTGAAATGACCTCATATCAAAATAGTTGGGTTTTTTACCCAACTCAAACTTAGCCCATAAATTTCTCAAAAAGTACAAGGGCACCTCAGAGTTGCCATGTGGTTGAGTATCAAACACCATCCACCATCTAGCCCAAAAATGCGCAGCTATCTGCAGGTGCCTACACCATAAAATTGACATTCATTTTTTTATGGGTGGAATTGGTTGGTTTGTTTGGGGGTTAATAAAATATTGGCACATGGCTTGTTTGGTAATTTTCAGGTCATTGATTTCTTTATAGGACAATCCATCTGCATAGAATTGTCTCCTCTCTTCTCTCCATTGATGGAACCTATCTAGTTCCGCATCAATAGATCGAACATAATCGACAATAGTTTGCATCGTAGATGCAAACCATGCGAGATGGGGAGGGACTCTAGGCTCATTTTTTATTAGATCTATATTTCCTTGAATGACAATAAGGTTTGCTTGGATACTCTCTCTTAATTGATCTTGATCAACTACAGGAGGGGGTGGGGGGTTAGGTGGTGGAGAGTGTGGAGGTGTGCTAGGGTTTTGTTCTGGTGGTGGATTGGGATGTATGGGATCTATAGGAATTTCTAGATCGAGCATAAAATCCTCTATATTAAACTCTGGATCCATGTGATCAATTAAATGGCAACTGCATGTTAAAAAATTAAAAAATATATATCAACAAATTAATAAAATAATGTACACAATTTGAAATTTATTTAAAATCACATTGAACATGCACAAATTCAAAATACATTTCATTTGAAGACCATTCGATTTATAACATTAAAAAATTCATAACATTAAAAATTCATAGCATGTACACACATTAAATTGAGTCCAATGTGTGGTTGTTAATATGAAGGGTAGAAATGAAATTATGGGGTTTTATTAAAATTTTATAACTTCATTCATTATTTCAAATAATACCAAAGATAAAGACAACGAAGTTTTGTTCAATAGAAGACATTCAAAGGGACACAAATATATGCTAGTTACCTAATTGCAATGTACAAAATAAGACATAGATATATGCTAGTGACCTAATTGCAATGTACAAAATAGGGCCCCTTAAGACATTGATTTACAATTTAGGGTGATAGGATGGCTTAAGGGGATCTATGTGTAGTAAGGTCCACATAGATAAGGGACACATAGATATATATGCTAGTGACCTAATTGCAATGTACAAAATAGGATCCCTTAATACATCAATTTACGATTTAGGTTGATAGGATGGCTTAAGGGGATCTATGTGTAGTAAGGTTCACATAGATAAGGGACACATAGATATATATGCTAGTGACCTAATTGTAGTGTACAAAATAGGACCCCTTAAGACATCGATTTACGATTTAAGGTGATAAGATGGCTTAAGGGGATCTATGTGTAGTAAGGTCCTAGGACAAAATGGTCCATGGCTTAAGGGAATAAAATTTCATGCGGAGCTGCCTTGGCAAGTAACCAAATTTCATTCTTTTAAGGTCCCACGCATAAAATGAATGTGCTTCTAGGGTTTAGGGGATTAGCTTCCCTTTTAGGAGTTCGTGGTTACAGGGTTTAGGGGAACCATAGGGGTGCAGTCTCTCCAGCGGCCCCTTGGAATAATGGACCTCGCAAGTTATGGAGCAAACACATTTTCTTGTGGAACAGTTGATTGAGATAGCTCTTGTTTCCCAACAAGAGTATTGTTGTCAAACAAATTGCACCCGAACACTTGAATGATTAAATTCAGCAATCTGTTGAAACATGGGAACTATCTTCAGGCTGTGGGTATTCCTATGGCGAAGATAGACCTCCAGATTCTAGGCTGGTTCCTATATGATTATCTAATTATAGACTTGAAACTTTGATGGGAAAAGGGAAAAAACTTAATCTAATGCAAAATGGAAAAGCTGAACTGTGGTGATGCACCTATTTGATTTAAAGAAAGAAAATTAATTCACAACTGATTCCTTACGAGCCTATTTTCACAACTCAGACTGAATAATTTAATTGCATAAATGATTCAAAAAAAGGCCTGATAATTCATTCTTTATGAAGGAAGAATTTATTTTCACAACTTAAAGATATGAATGTATTATAAGCACAATTTATGACCTGCAACTAAAATCGTTTCTTCGTGTACATGCATTCACGAATGTTGATAGAAATTTAAAGGTTCTAATATCAAACACATTAAATTTGCATCCAAAACATTCATAAAACAAGACAACTGAATCTAAGAAGGCTAATATCTAACTTGCAATAACAACAGAAGGAAAAATCTGCAAATGATACTCCAAGATAACCTGTAAAGACTGCTGCAAAATCTATTAAATTTTTAAAGCTGAGTTACAAGATAATTCCCTTTGCAGAATGCAAAAGTTGAAAAACAAGAACTAGAGGAAAAAGATAATTTTTTTCGAATATATACAATGAGAGTGCACTTCAAAGTGCATGAGAATGAAATTGAAAGTCAATTTCAGTATAGAAATGATAACTCCAAAGTGAAATCCGAGCAAAAATAAATATCCCTGAAAAGAAGGTTCAAACTCAAGCAAAAATGAGTGAACTCAGTCTCAAACTCGCAGTCATAATGTGTGTAACTGAACTGTAACTCAAGCTAAACTGAAAATCCAAGGATGTGGGCCAAAACATGCAAAATCCACCTTGTTTTTATCAACTCGCCCATGATAACTATAACTCCATCCTTGCATGAATATCAATCATCAAAAATGGTGCTGGAACTGAACTTGAAGCTCACTATCAATTCCACATGTGCATGAGCGAATTTTTTTTTTAGTATTTTCCCCACTTTTACAATAGTTGATTTAAAAGATTATTGAAAAGCAATTAATAAAATTGCATTTAATAACTTCCAAATACAACTTTACAATAGAATAAGAGGAAAAATAATAAAGTATATGTCTTGCAAAAAATAAATCTCCCCTTATGACTCCTCTCCATTATCATATGCAATGCAATTCACAAATAATCATTCCTTAACATACTTTGACAATATTTGTCAATGGTTTAATAATCGGCCACAATATTTAGCATAAAGTCTCATGTTTGATAGGGCCAACCATATCATTGCTAGGAATTTTGACTTGAAGTCATGGCCATTGGAGTAAAAAAAACATAATGATTTTTCTTCTCAAAATATAGTAAAAAAAGAAAAACCATTGAACCCATGCACAAAGAAAGATGAGGAACCCTAAAATCATTATTTCCATTTGACTTTGGAGAAGCTTCCTGAAGAAGTTGGCCGCCATGCTACTGGGGTTTGAAGTTCGACCTGCACCATTCTGTCAATTTTGATGATTTTTTTTGAAAGATTTTGAACAGAAAAGGTAAGATAAAGTTTATTCTATCATAGATCTGAGTCCCTTCAAGAATTTTAATGCATTTTTTGGGGCCTCAAGGCCACAGCTATGCATAATATTCTGATATCTTCTTGTCTTTCTTATCTTCTATTGATAGTTTCCTGTTCTGAGCCACCATTGTGGATTTCTGAAGCTTGAATATGGCAATTTTTGAACATATTTCAAACAACAAACCCATGGGTAAGTTTTATATCATTGAATCTCATTTCCTGTAGGCCGCGTGACTTCCTTCTCTGTTCATTTGTATTTTCCCATCTAGGTACCATCTATTATAAAATAGATTTGAAAGTTTCTCTACTCTTCAGTATTCCACAAATAATTGATGCAAAACTCTATAAAGAGTTTGGTTTCCTTTAGAAGCAGAAGAGGAGAAACTCCTAGGCCGTGACTGTATAATTGACTCTCCCCTGTACACACAAGAAATTATGACTTCCTTTTATTTTTTGGGTATCTCTCACAGTTATAACAAAGAATTCCATACA
>VDFB02130293.1:0-26295 GCA_007258455.2 Sequoia sempervirens | reverse complement strand
ACTTTATTTGTTTCCTCCTGCATGGGTCCTTCCCGGGTATGGCCTGGGTCCGGCTAGGGCCCGAGAAGGACCCTATCCAGAATTTGCAAGGTACGAGGGGCTAAAGTGCAATACCCGGTAACTTAGCTTATTATTATTAATTATTTTTTAATTTCTTTTTTGAGGTCTCAACCCTTAAGCTTTCTTCCAACACCTTCCAAGGCCAATGTGTAGTCCACGTGGCTTCATTTTTTCTCTGCATTGAGGATTCCAACACAAGGAATGGTTGAGCTGCAACTAGATAGCGACAATCACAATTTCAATTATCAATCATGTTTTTATATTAACACACACACAAGGTACAAGGGGCTAAAGTGCAATACCTGGTAACTTAGCTTATTATTATTAATTGTTTTTTAATTTCTTTTTTGAGGTCTCAACCCTTAAGCTCTCTTCCAACACCTTCGAAGGCCAATGTGTAGTCCATGTGGCTTCATTTTTTCTCTGCATTGAGGATTCCAACACAAGGAATGGTTGAGCTGCAACTAGATAGCAACAATCACAATTTCAATTATCAATCACACACACACACACACACACACAGATATATATCATGTTTTTATATTAACATATATATCTATATTTATTATTTATAATATATATAAATAGAGAAAAAATATTTTTATATATATATACACATACATGTATACTATGAATTCATATTAACATTTATTATTTATATTTATATATTTTTTATATGTTTTTCTATGCATGAACCCAAAACGAACCCAACTAAAAAAAAACTTGTCTGAATCATCAAAACACACACACACACACAGATATATATCATGTTTTTATATTAACATATATATCTATATTTATTATTTATAATATATATAAATAGAGAACAAATATTTTTATAGTATATATACACACACATACATGTATACTATGAATTCATATTAACATTTATTATTTATATTTATATATTTTTTATATGTTTTTCTATGCATGAGCCCAAAACAAACCCAACTAAAAAAAAGACACTTGTCCGAATCATCAAATAGAACCTATGAACCCAAACCCAAACCAGTATCAGAATCAGTAACTTACATAAAAAGTATAAATAATTAATCTTGACCGTGCCTCCCCCCATAGGTAAATGCAAAACCAGACGGAAGTGGCTCGGGAAGGTTAACACTCCAGCCCCGCATACTTGTATACGGGGATCCTTGAACCTTGCCCCCAGCTGAATACCACCTGAAAGAGATCTTTATGAGAGATAGTAGCAGTTTTCTGGGTTGCTGAATCCCCGATTCAATAATATAGGCAATTGTAAATTAGAAATATGGCAAGGTGAGAGTAGTTTGAATCAAAATATTGTGTTTGATTTTTTTAAATGTGTTTATTTAATTTTTAAATTGTTTTTTCCTGGAATTTTCCCAGGGTACATCTGTGACATATCCAGGCCGTGCCCAAGACAGACAACCGGGGAACCTATTCCTGGATCTGGACCTGTTCAGTCTGGGTGCAGGGGCCTCCAGGGACAAACCCTACAACATAGCTAATAACCGCATCAGTCAATCCCCTTTTGTTAGCAATTTTCCAAACAATAACATGTATGCTAAACTATCATGTTTACTCAGCCACTACTGAATTTTCATACAAAAGATTAATGAGGTTATGGTTGTAGTAAAATTATGTTATAATCACCAAAGAGTATTGTTAAAATTACTAAACGTGGCTAATACAACTAAGCATTTAGAAAGATAGAGAATACACATAATATGCAACTAGACCATTCACTAAAATATATGAATGATTGAATTATAACAAGCAGTACCGTTTGAGTTGCAACATATTATTTAGCACATTACCAGTTCTTGAACTTCATTGCTAAATCCAAGCTCAAGAAGACGATCTGCCTCATCAAGAATTAAGACTGCAAGTTCTTCCAATCCCACAGACTGTGCATTATATAAATGATCTATCATCCGCCCAGGAGTAGCTACAACAATATCAGGTCGTGACCTTAATGCTGCTTCCTGCACCTGAAATAAGGCAGCTCATAGAACATAGAAAGAAATTAATACCTTTGCAGTCCACTGATATTCTTGCAGCAATAATTTTGACTAAATTATAAGTGAAGATTGTAAAACAAAATAAGAATTAAAAATATATATATTTCAACTAGTATACAAAAACAAATTATCATCAGTCCATGAGCAATAAGTCTCTATAGCAAGAGCCAAACAAATTAGGAGCAACATAATAACGGTTTTCTAAAGTGTTATTTCCCAATTTCTGCCCTAGATGTGAGGAAGTAGGGAAACATTAACTGCTACAGCCCAAAAGCATACATCTAACCAGAAGATAGAAGTAGATGTATATGCATCATATCAGAGCTGAATCTAGAAATACTGAATAGATAATTTTTGCAACATACTATAGTTGCATTGCATCATAATTCTTGTCAAATAGCATCAGTAAATTTACTTTCAACTTTTCATCCAACATAATCAATACAAATCCTTTCACAAGCTCTACAAGTAAAATGCACAAATAGAATAGAGGGGAAAGAAGGTGATGATATTTGTGTTATACATTAGCTGAGAGACCCCCAACAACAAGGCAACATCGAATGTCAGTGAACTGTGCAAGCTTCTCTAGCATACTGTGAACCCTGTCAATATCAAAGGAGCAGAACCCAATTACAATTTATCCAAGCCGCCAGTCTGGCATTCAATAAATAATCGTCTGACACAGAAATGATATAAAGATTTTAATAATAATCTCAGGAACAAAAGACAAGCAGAAAGATTAACATAATATCAAGAAGAATTAAATACATATCAGCAAAACACAAAAAGCAAAGACTACAATCATGTACCAGTCAGAAGCATGCTAAGAAAATTATTCTCACATATAAATAACTTTCAATCTACATTTATTTGAATTATTGAAGCCCAATGTCAATTCACATCCACAGCATCAAATGAAATCTCAATGTCAAACTTCTAGTCTTTGTAAACAACTGCATTGATATTTTCAGCTGTTCCAACTGTGAATGGGTAAGAAAAGCATAACTACTAGTCTGAATTGATGAAAACTTGATTAATTTATGAATATGAAAAATAAATTTTAATAAGTAATTTATGAAATGTTATCATTAAGTTAATTACATTGGTAATCTCTTCCACATATGAAATGAAGGATTCATCCATCTTAATCAGCCACATTTTCATATATGTGAAAGCTAAAGCTCTAAATGGGGGTACTCCTCAACAGCTACTTAATTTAGCTTCCAATTGAAAGTCCGGTCAAGGTGTTACATACTTCTTAATTAAGGCATGAATAAAAGTGTTGTTTAACCAGCATTAGTAATTGCATGCAAAGGCATGCGAGCAATTGTGGTTTTTAATCATCTTAAAGCATGTAATTATAAATACCAAATATAACAAACTGCTGAGCAAAATTTGATCTTACAAACAATGTCACTCACTATATAAAACTCCAAACAAATATTCTAACATCAATCACAATTAATTTTCAAGGATAAAATTTTGTATATTTAAACCATTAGAATAATATTCACATACTTGCATTCCACACATAGAACATACTTCCATGTTGCAAGTGTATGTTGGCACCAATAAGCAACGCCTACACAATTATAAAAATTTGAACTTTACGAGAATATACCTTTACTATTTATCCTAGTAATTGCTAGACATCAATTCCTGCTTATTAAATTACCATATGCTGTATATACTAGATTTTGATATTTTGTATATACTTCTTCTAAATCCCTTAGCATACTGATATTAGAGGCCAAAGATTTTTAAAAGCTCTTAACAACAACTGTTTGTATGTTATCCATTTGGAAAAGAATACAAATGTTTGTGACTTCTTTGTTATCCATTTAAAAGATACCAAATTGAGGTGTCCAAACAAAATAAAGTGCTGAATTTTAATTCTCGGTTAAAAATTATATAGCCGGAATCTTCAATAAAATTGATTTCTCAGTTCAGAAAATCATTAAAAACAGTAGAGTTTTCCTTGAAGCTTCTTAATTGTTTCCCAATGTCAGGGCATCATTTATTCAGAAGTTTAAGTTAGTATCTTTACAAAGGGTACTAATTTGAACCCTGATAGCATATCACAAACCTTGCATGAGTCTCAGCTTGTGCACTTTATTTGAAAATCACATCAAGAATATCAAAGGAACTAGTGCACATATTGCTGAGAATTATTGCATTAACTCCATTGACTATGTTTGAGTGTTGTACTCTATCACTTTTGACATCATACATTTAATTTAACCTACCAAACAGAACAAATGACAAGCCTAAGACTCCCTACCATTTTCCCTATGACTTCTCACAAAATCAAACTGTGTTTTCCTTTATAATCATGCTAATTCTAATCATTCATCTCTTTCACACATTAAAGACAGCAACCTGGAAGGATCTAAAAATTTTAGGCTACCATTTAATTCATTCTCATCTCTTCTAATGCCATTCAACACTTCTTAATCATTTACCTTTAATTTTAAGTTACCATCTTATCATCTTAAAAATTCTCATTCCAAACACAAACCCTGATATTAAATGACATTTGCATCCAATGCAGTTAGCATACTAATGGACTTTGGAATCGTTAATGACAGTGGTCATAAGTTATTTTTTATTGGTGATGACAACACTGAAAAATGTGAATCTAAGGTGGATGATTCACACAAAAATCTTGATGAAAATAATGATGAGTGCTTCATTGATGATAATTAAACCAATTTTAATGTTAAGTAGTTCAAACTTGAGCTTTATACACATGCATTTTTGTCTATGCCGTGTAATAAAGCTTTATCAGACTGCATGACTATTTACTGCAATCAGTGTGATAGTTTTACAATAGACCTAGTTTCTAGAATACTCATAAAAATTTGCGTAAGACCTTTTACAAAAAACATGGTAGTTGTTTTGAATGCCTTTTCCAGCTTCCGAAGGAAATAGAAAAGAACAATGGAAAGAACTAATAAATGAGCAATTGTTTGAAGGAAAGATATTACCAAATAGATTGAAGTAGTAAAACCAAGCACCACCAAAGCAAGAGAGACACAAGAATTTGATAAGGGGAAAAAACAAGAAAAAACCCCAATATTATGAATGGAGGAAAAATGCCTAAAGAATAATACAAAGAGAGAGAGAGAGAGAGTTGCAGCCTTAGGCTTGCTTGCTTGAGTCTTAAAGAATGAGAGGAGAGGCAACTCAATAAGTAGAGGTGAGAAGAAGGAGTTAGAATGTAACTCCCAACTCAATGAATGCCACCATTCATCTATGTGTGTGCAAAGTGTCACCTCTTAAGGAGGTGGTTACAAATATTCCTTAATAAAGGAATTAAAAAAATAAGCCATCCTCACACATGTCTGAGATGACAAAAGATAAAAGACTTGTAGGATTCCTTTGGAATATTCCTACAAGTTAATAAATAATTACAATTAAAGAATAACCTTTACCAAGTAAAGACATCTTCTAACATCCCCCCAAGGTTTTTACTTAGGGAGGTTACATCAAACCCCTTCAATGGTTGTAATCCAATATTTTTGCTACAATGAAAGATAAATTAATCTTTACAAAAGAGATTTTGGTGAGACAGAATCCTGATCTTCACCTTTACAATACAAAAAAAAAAAGAAATTATTGATTGAGTTGGAGACTTAAACATCACTACAGATTTTAGAACTAGACTTGTGATAATTAAATCATCAACATATAAAATAATAAGCACAATATCATTGTCACTATGCTTAATCACATACCCAGGACGCTGCCCCCAAGCCAAACCCCTCGTCCCTCCCATCCCAAAACAAACCTAAGGGACGGGCAATGTTGTACCATGTTCTTTTTATTTTGATTTTCATATCGTAATTGAAAAAAACACTATATTGGCAATGAATTCTTAACAAAAATGTTATAAGCTAAGTTTCTATAATGCATATATGCATGCTTTATCCTTGTTTTCATATGAATATTTAATGTTTCCCTATATATTTTATATAGCCGTCCCCTACCATCCCTAAATTTGGCCTCAAAAATCGGAAACTTGGGGACTCGTCCCGCCGTCCCCTGCCGTCCCTGTCCCAGAAACTTGGGGTAACCTTGTGCTTAATATATAAATTTGGACCATTTGCATGAAACAAGATTCTTACCTTGAGGTAAGGGAACTAAATCCCAAGTATTATTAGAAATTAAAGTATCATATTCTTCTTGCATAGCTAATATAAGAGTAATCCAATGTAGATAAAATAATCTTAAGCCTTGAATAAGAGTGCTAAAAAAAATTGTAGCACAAATCATAGCTTATAGCCCAAATTATAAAATGTCAATATATAAACATAGCAATAATAGTTCTAGGTTTCCTCTCACTACATCATTTGTTGTATTGTAAAGGGAAATTGTATCAAGATTAATAATAAAGGACTTTGAAAATTAGTCCTAAAGATGGTTTTAAAAAACCATAGTGCCTTAGTAAAAAAAAATCAATATCAAAAGTCCTAATAATGGTATAAAAACCATATTGCCTTCAATAAAATAATGAAACATAAAAGTTTCAAGAACTTGATCCCCATCAATTAAGAAAATAGATCTAAGTTCATCATAAATAAGTAAGTGCATACCATCAAAGTGGATGGAAATATTTTCCATGGGTCCCCAAAAAAATAAAAAAAAAAACTCCAATGAGACTTGATAAAATATATGATTCATTATAGATAGGGCTCCCTATGCAACATTACTGCAAATGCGACTAGCGCATAAAATATATATGTAAAGGCTCCATTGAGACTTGATAATGTGATTAATTTGCAAAACATATATAGATGGAATAAATCCATCAAGAAGGAAAATACTCCAATGAGCTTTTAATTTTCAAATATATATAGATGAAATAAATCCATCAAAATGACAAATTTACCAATAAGGCACAATATCAAATTAATGAGACAATAAAATATCAAATTCCCTTTATCAAAACAACATAATTGTAGTTGAGAAGGAAACACTAGGTTTTTTTTTTTTAAAGATTGTAATAGATCAAGACTTAGGTAGAGAGAATGATAATTTCTCAAGCCACAAATCAAGCCACCTTAAGCTATAAAAACAAATATTAAAAAATTTGTGATGGAATAATGAGAAATGCATACTATGAAGAGAAGAATTATTAAGTATAAATAAGTCATTAAGATGATACTCATGCATTCATGACTACATGAATATCCACTTTTCATATTCCAAATATAATTGAGTAAAACAAGTACACTATTATTGGGTTGATCAAGTCCAATAATAAAGTACATGTGTAGTTATTTTAAAAGGATTTTTTTTTAAGAAATGCCGATTTAAAAGGCAATTTTTAAAAATGTCTAAAAAATTTAGTCCATTGAGAAATTTAAAAAAAATCTAAAAATGCCTTATGCAAATTTATTTATCTTTTTTAAAAAAGGTCTAATTACTTAGACAAAATAAAAGAAAAAGAAAGAGATAAAAAGCTCCGCCAAAATATTGAATAGATATACATAAGCATAATTCTTTTCCGAAATAGAAAAAAGATAAGTGCATTTTATACAAGCATGTTAATTTCCATTGCCACAGTAAGTAAAAATGGCAAGACATGAACTTTCTATTTTTTTTGTTCATCTTTGGATGTAGATGGATCAGTTTTGATTGTAGCAACATCCAAAAGATGTTTAAAATGAAAGAGATATGAGTTTTCCAAGAATGATAGTTAGAAGAATTCAACTTAATTTCAGAAATTAAAGTAGACATGATTGTAATAAAAAATTCACAACTTTATGAGACAAATAACTATTGCAAATATTTGCTTTTAAAAAAAATCCCTCTTGATCAAATTAAATCTTAAAAAAAACTATTTTAAAAAAGAATTATTTAGAACAAAATAATTTTAAAATAACTTTTCATATAATTTTAAACTTAAAAACCTATTAATAATTAATTAAAAAAATCCCAAAATAAATTATTTTTTTAAAAATAAAATAAAAATCTTAAAAATTTAATACCTTTACTTTAAATGGAGTATTTAAAAAAAACTCATTAAATAAATTATTGTAAAAAGCTTTTTATAAATATAAGGATTCTTTTTCTAAAGAATAAAAATATACTTTCTTAAAACAACGATAAGAGAAAAAAAACTTTATACTCAAAGTTTTTTTTTTCATGATTTTAAAGGGCAAAAAGAAAGAAATCAACATTTTAAAAAGTGAGTGCATGAAAAAAAAAGCGGTTTGAGGGTGATTAAGGAAATTTAAAATGGATGTAAAATAAAATAAAATGGAATGAAATTTTTTAAGTTTGAAATTTAACAAGTTGTAAAAGAACTTTTGTTTCTTTTTAAGAAAATTGAAAGAGAGAAAAGGGCACACAGAATAAATTGAAGTAGCAAATTTTATTAAAAGAATTTAATAATATTTATTTTTAAGCAACATATACAATGTTTTGCACAGGGATTGCAGTAGGAGCCGAGGCCAGAACAAGAGGAACAACAAAGGCTAAGTTGCAACAGGAGGAGCTACGACTTGCAAAAAACTAAAGCCCTAATTTTTTATTTAAATATTGTTTGTATTTATTATTAAAAAAAATAGAGGTTATAACAGTGATAGAGCAGGAGCAGAAGCCAAAGAAATAAGGTTTTCTTTATTATTATTTTTTTTTGCAGAGAAGGGAAAGAAGAGCACAACTGCATGCAAAGGTGAAAGAAGGGTTTGCAATGGTGGAAACTTACAAACAGTAAGCAAAGGAGATGGCCACAAAGAGGGTTGAAGCCCTATTTTATTATTTTTTTGTATTTATCAGTATTAAAAAAAGAGATTATAACATTGAATGATTTTTAAAAAAAAATAAATTGTTCTTTTTAAATTTAATCTGTTATACAGATTTAAAAGAAAAAATAATGAATTTTGTAGAGATTTAGTATACATATATGAATAAATTGTAGAGATTTTTTAAAAAATGATTTTTACAGAAATTTGAACATGCAACTATGGAGAAATTTTCTACAGATTTGCAAAAAAGCAGATTAGCCTTTTTCTAAAAAGAATATTTGAACTAGGTTAGATCCCTAAAAAAAAATTGTTTTTTTTTCACAAAATGTAAAATATAGAGATTTTTTACAGATTTAGCCTAATATTGTAAAAAAAAATTACACATCTAAAAAAAATGAAATATAAACCTTTATTTGAGGGTTTCTATTTTTTTTTGCAAAAATCTAAATATGCATGCAAATTATAAAGATTTGCTTTCAGATTTAAATTGATATTTAGCAAAAAACTTAGAAAACTTTATACAAAATATTTGAAATCTGTAACAACTATAAAAACTTGCATAGATTTGAAATTTAAAATAAATAAATAAATAACTTAGAAATGAAATCCTGCACAAGAAAAATAGGTTAGAAGACAAAAACAACCAAGATTAGACACTTTGCTCTTCTTCTCCTCTTTGAGAGTGTCTCCAATGGTGTGCTTAAAAAACTGATAAACCTTCAACAATGTAGCTCACAAAATATTAGTAATACCAAGCTCTGATACCATGAAAGGAAATAGAAAAGAGCAATGGAAAGTACTAATAAAGAGCAACTGTTTGAAGGAAAGAGATTACCAAATAAATTGAAGTAGCCAAACCAAGCACCAAAACAAAGAGAGTATATTTAGAACTTTGATAAGGGGAAAAAACAAGAAAACCCTCCCTAATATTATGAATGGAAATGCCTAACTATCAATACAAAAGAGAGAGAGAGAGAGAGTTGGCAACTTTAGGGCTTGCTTGCTTGAGTCTCTTTAAAGACGAGAGGAGAGGCACCTAATATGAGGGGAGAAGGAGTTAGGAACAACTCCCAACCCAATGAATGCCACCATTCATCTATGTGTGTGTGGAAGTGTGTCACCCTTATGCGGAGGTGGTTAAGCAAACATTCCTTAATAAAGCGAATTAAAATAAGCCATCCTCATTACGTGCGAGATACAAAATATAAAAAGACTTGTAGGGATTCCTTTGGAATATTCCTTGCCAAGTTAATAAATAATTACACTAAAGAACAACCTTACCAAGTAAAGATTATCTTCTTAATAGTTTCCAAGTTGAATGTTCCTTACCTGCATGTTGTTTCAATCTACCCTAAAATGAACATCCAAATAAAGAAGCATCAAGATGATATTTCAAATCACAACTATCTATAATTAGGTTTTGATTCTGAAAGACCTGTTAAACTGTTCATATAGGTATTGACTTCCATTAACTGTAGACTGCAGCATACTTCATTTGTAGCTCAATGTATTACTCTGGAATTTGAACTAAGTAAAAAGGTATTATAACAAATCCTATTAAAAGGATGGAAGATGCCATTCGACCAGCCAATTAAGGCAACATCAAGATTTCAAATGTTGGACTGAAACACATCTATTCTATATCTTTCTACATCTACCCTAGCTAACATAAAATTAAAAAAGCAGATACCTATCTTTTACATGTTCCCAGCACTTGAAGTTACTTCTTGAAAGAAATGCATTTGATCTGAGATATTTAAAAATAATAATTTCACCAACAAGCAAAAAACCTCTTTATACCAATGAAGCTAGGTCAATGAAGCCTGTCAAACATGGTGGCATAAAATCTTACAGAGCGACAACACGACATCCCTGAAGAGTAAGCCTTGTTTTGAAGTAGAAAACTCGGCAACTTTGCTAAAAATTAGCACACAAACATAGATATCATCTGGTACTATATCATCTGGATGCTCTTCCAGGTTCTCCTGAAGAAGATCATCTGGTACTGCTGGTGATATGTGCCTGGGGGATTCCACATGTTTGGAATCATCAAAGTCCCCCCCTTCAAGTGTAACTAATGGGAGATGAACACCTAAGCCCTTAGCCTTCAAAGGCTGATCCGCAGTACTCTCAATGTTAGAAGAGACCTGAAAAGGCCCAACTTCTTCATCAATCACCACATCCCTGCTGAATGTCAAGAGGTCAGTGTGAACATCAATCAGCCGATAGGCTTTATGATTATCATTGTAACTTGTGAGCATTAACTTCTGACTCTTAGAGTCCAGTTTGGTTCTCTTAGCATCTAGAATCCAAACATATGTTGTAGAACCAAAAATCTTCAGATGACCCACCTTTAGTTTCCTCCCAGACCATGCTTCCTCTAGGGTCTTCTCCTTCACTACATGTGTCAGAGACCTGTTGAGAAGATAAATAGTATAAATTACCTCAACCCAAAACCTCTTGGGAACATTCCTGTTATCCATCATACATCGGGCCATCTCTGTAATAGTTCGATTATGTCTCTCAACAACTCCATTCTGCTGTGGAGTGTAAGGTGTGGTCTACTGTCTTTTGATAGTGTATTTAGCACAAAAGTCTGTGAATTCGTGTGAGCAGAATTCAACCCCATTATCAAACCTAAGAGTAATCAAAGAACAACCAGACTCTTTTTCCACTAATAATTTGAACTTTTGAAATTGTAAAAACACCTCTGATTTTTCTTTTAGTAAAACCACCCACATTTTCCTACTGAAATCATCAACAAATAATAAAAAATACCTAGCACCCGTGACCGATGAGGTATTCATTGGTCCAAATACATCTGTATGAACCAGCTGAAGGACCTTGCGAGCTCTCCAAGCGTGTCCTTTTGAGAACGGAGATCTATGTTGCTTCCCTACCTAGTATGCTCCATAAACACCCTGAATCTATTGCTGATGTCATGTAAACTATCCACCATATGCTCTTGAGCCAGCTGAGAGAGATAGGATAGGTTGAGATGCCCATAACGTTGATGCCACAAAATACTAATCACAGATGAACTCTTGGCTGCCAATGCATGCTCTTGAACCTTTGTAGTGTCAACTAGCCAATTCAAACCATGGTCTTCAATGCCAACCGCTATAGTCTACTTGGACTCCTTGTCAACTACGCGGCACTTGTGTGTGCTGAAGATGACGTCCAACTTAGAACAATGGTACATAATCTAACTTACTAAGAGCAAATTGAGCTACATTCCTAGTACATAGCATACATTTAGGAGAAGAAGATTTTTTCCTCCAAATGTGAATTGGACATTACTTTTACCAACCACTGTATACTCCTCAACGCCACCAAAGATCATTGAATCTAAACAAGTTGTATAGTCGGTGAACCAATCCTTCCTATGAGTGAAATGTCTAGATGCTCCAAAATCAATGTACCAAGCCAGGGACTTGGCATGATCTGTTGGTCGTTTGGCCATAAATGCAAAGAAGGCAGATTCCTACTCAGAATGTTCTGCGACATGGGCCTTTGGTTGCAACCCTCCCTGGTTGGATTTCTGATCAGCCAACATCTTTCTATAGTGTTTCTTCATGTGACCAACTTTGCCACGATAGTGGCATGTCATAGTCTTCAGATTCTTTGAAGAATCATCAAAACTCCCTTGACCTTTCTTCTAAGGCCACTTGCCTTTGCCCTTGTCCTTGGCTGTGATGGCCTATTCAACAGTGGGTGTATCACTATTGCTACCAAATTGTTTCTTCCATCTGTCCTGTTGCAAGAGTTTGTTGCCCAAGTCATCGAACTTCAAGTCTACTATTGTAGAAGTGATATTAAGAGTCTCAATAAAGTGCTCATATGAGTGTGCTAAACTCTTCAGTGTGATAACCACAATGTCTTCTTCTTCCATCTTGCAACCTATTGCTTCTAGCTGATCGCGAATGTCTTTGATCTTCATCAAGTGATCCTACAAAGACATCTTCTAGTTCATCATGATCGAGAATAACATATTCTTCAAGAAGAAGGCCCTTCCCTTGTCTAACGTCTCATGCAAATCTTGCAAGTGCTTCCAAATCTCAATTGAGGTCTTGCCTAAAGGAACCTCTGGAAGCATCTCATATGTGATAGATAACTTGAGAAGCATAACTGCTTCTCGATTACTTCCATCTAATTTGTCCTGGTCCTTTCCCGCAATTGTGGGGCGTGTATCTATACCAAGGACAATCTGATCAAGGCACATGTATTCGAAGATGGTGAGCATCCAATGTTTCCAAGTGTTGCAATTTTTGTTGTTGAACCTCTGACTGCCTTCCAACATGATGTTTGGTAATGAAGTCATCCCTCCCGTAATATGAAGTCATAGAAAATGATGAAACCTCGGGTCTAAAAAAGAAAATCATAACCCTAGTTTGCACAGAGGCAAAAAACCACAATTTTTGTCCAAAAAATTGGAAAAAAGATGCAAAATAATTGTTGTAAGTGTTTTAAAACCCTAGGTCATGATTTTGATCAAAAAACCTACGAAAAAATTTTGAAACCCTAGGTGCCAAAAAAATTTGAAACCCTAGGGTGCTGAATTCTTAATGCAATAAACCCTAGTCGCATTGACAAAGAAACTCCTAGCTATCTAAAGAAATGTCTAAAACCCTACTTGCGTCTAAAAATTGCCAAAATATGCAAAACCTCTAGCCATTTCAAAACTCTAAGACCTTAGGTTTTTGTATTAATAAAACTCTACTAATTTTGTAAAAAATCTGCCAAAAAAATATGTGTAATGATATTCATACTACCCTTTTGGCACGATTTCCTATGTTCCTAAAGCAATTCATCACTTCACCTTCCATAAAATTCATGCACTAACCGATCCAGAAACCCGAGCTCTAATACCATAAAATAATTATGAACACACACATAATTATTGCTAAGATAATTGATTGATTAAATAAGATGCAAACACATTCTTATATAGAACTACAATGAGCTAATAATAGTGAAGATATCAATAGACTAATAAAAGCTAATTGAAGGCTTAACTGAAAGTAACTGAAAGCATTAACTGATCCTAACTAAAAGTTAACTTAAAGCGTAACTAAAAGAATAAAAGAATATATACCTAAAGCTCATTCTAATATCTTATTTGACCATTGAACTAAATCAAAGTTGCATGGACACGGATATCGGGAAAAATATTCACACCGTGACGTGGATACTCTGATACCATTTTTAAGACCCCAATATGGATACGGCTGGATATGACATTCATAAAAAACTTACACACATATATTTAACACAATTTTCTAAGTTATTAGAGGAGATTTTCATTACTTTAAAAGCAAATAAGTAAATATAAATTAAAATAATATTAAAATTAAAATATTAATAATTTAGTAAAGAATAAATAATTAAATATATATGAACAAAATCTTTTTATATTTAAGGAATAAATTTTAATTTTTAAAAAATATCTAACATTTAAACAACATAATATAAATATTAAATATAAATATAAAATTATAAACAATTAACTTTCTTAAATCTATAAAATTAAGACACCAAAAATAATAGTAGAGTTGCACTACAAGAAGACCCAGAAAAATGGTTCGCTGAAATAGAAAAACGTTTCATTTGTCTTCCTCATTTGGTGTAGGGTTTGTTTATGCAAAACAAAAAAAAATTGCACGATTGAATTTTTTTAAGATTAAGTTTAGGAGGATTCACGTCAATTTTTTTGAAAATCAAATCACATAGTATCTGGCACGGCTAGAAAATTAGAGTTTTTTGGGCACGTGTGGGTACGTTATCCAACGTGGCATCCATGTTGTATCGTGATTCATCCATATCAAATACGTACACGCTACTTAGGAGTGAAAGCGGGTCATATCCGGCTACTCTAAACTAAATATAACAATATTATTTTAATAGTTTTACCAATAATTGATGGATTTGACTAGCTTGCAAGTGAGTTACCTACACAGCATGGTTTACGAGCCAAACAAGTTCAAAATATGGGTTAATAGAAAGAAAGAAAGAAATAATATTAAAGTCCATGGATGACCAAAAGTATGTCAATAGGACTGAAGTGTACAGCAGTTTACAATAGAAATTTCTAGGAAGAGGAACCTAGAAAGACCCCACAAAGGGGAAGAACAAAATCAAAAAAATACAAAACTACAAGGGACCACCAACAGGAGGTCAACAAACTAGTACTTATAGCCAAGAAGGGGGAACAAGAACCCCAAAGAGCAAACACTCTAAAAAATTAGAGCTCATCAAGTATCTAGATTTAAAATGGTGAAGTCACTGGTCCTATTATCAATCACTATGAAGGAACCGATACAAGATCTACTAATGCTCATCGGGGAGTGTCGAAAACCAAGAGGGTTAAGCAAGATGTTCATCTATCACATCTAACAACCAAGGCTGAAGTGACCCATATTAGTCAAAAATGAAAAAGCTCATGATATGCATGTCATTGTGACTGGGGTCTGGCTAGAGAGAAGTAAGTCTATGTTGTCGAGAAGAAGCTAAACTACATGGTTGAGAAGAAACAGGATCACAATGTTGAGGGGGAACATGTTGAGCCAAAAGTTTTGAGAGACATCATGTCATGGGTCTATCTGCATCTATAGAAGTAGTAGTATCCAAAGCATAGCAGCAAAAAATATTTTGGGGAAAAATTTGGCAAACCAAAAGTAGAAGATTTTGTAAAAATTGAGATTTAAATGGGAAAAATTCAAAAAATTGAATCAAAAAAAGAACGTAAAAAAAATGTAAAAAAGAGGCAAAAACTTGTTTTTGAAATTTAATGGCATTTCAATAGCATAAGCATATAGGGAGCAAATAGAATTGAGAGTTTAGCCCATGAATTGTGAAATATATTTTTTTGTTCTTTATGTTCATATCATTGCTTACATTGCACGATGCATAATTCATAGTGTATATATAATAAATAGATGCTAACAATTTTCAAATTTTCAATTACAATCTTGTTTGTACAAAGTCAACCTATAAACTAAATACAAAGTCCCAAAAAATCAGACATAGCCAATGAATCTTGTTACTACAAAGATAGCTACACTTGGGGGTGCAGGTACTAATGATGAAGCTCTTGGGTCAAAGCCTCTCCTAAGTTGTTCAACCACATCACTATCAATTTTGGCCTCTATTAGGATATTAAAATCCTCAAGATCAAGAAAAACATCATCATTTACAATCCACTCAAACCTTGGATCAATTCCATCAGGGTTAATTGGATGGTCATCCTCAACAATACCTGATTTTTTCCATATAAAAATTAGTCTTGGCAACTGAAAATGAAAAACATAATCAATACAATTATAACTATGACTAAATGTATATCAAAAGTCTAACCTTGAGCTTTCTTTAGCTTCAAGTGGAGGTTGTGGTGAATCGTCCATTATTGTGTTAGACGGTTGCGTTTCTTGGAATGTATGTGTTCAAAAACACTCCAAGTACGTTTGCAAGCGGATGAACTACATGGTTGGCTCAAAATTTGTCTCCCCATCCATCTAAGATTTTTGGCTTCTTGGCCAAAAAAAATCCCACCATTGTGTTAAAAAACACAAACTATTTTGAAACAATATCATATAAGAGTATCTTAAAAACTTAACACCTTTAATGTACATGTCCACAAGATAGAGAGATTGTCCAAAGTTGATAGAGTCTATCCAATTTAAAGGTCATCCTACCTTGTCTGGCAACCATATTTGTCTGGCAACTCTACCCTAACTATCTACAACTTATCAAGGGCAAGGAACATTTTCTCCATGCACATGAACAAACCTTGTGCTGTTAGAATATTATATTCTACTTGTTTAATGGTCCATACTTTAGTAGTGGGTCACTACAGTAGTTAGTGGTAGTAGTGGGTCACTACAGGTAGTTAGTGGGTTGCTAATGCTATTAGTGGGTAGCTAGTGGGTATGGTAGATAGACATTTTTTAATGTCTACAGCATTTCTACCTTCTCTATAAAATGTAATCATTTCCTTTGATAATACAAGCAACAAGCAATTAGCCTGCTCATTTCTGAACATGGTATCAGAGCCATGGGGTTCTACAAAATCTGGAGAATTTTTTAATAAAAAAATTTGTAGCCTCCTTTTATCTGGATTTTTTTTCTAGAATTTTTTTCGAAGTCTTTTGGAAATTCGTGGCTCCTAGAAGGTGGAAAATCGGGAGTCCTGCATTCGAAATTTGAGGCCACATTTTCTAAGTCGGAATTCTCTAGCCGTGTCTTTGGCATCTGCAAATAAAAATCGCAAAAGATTTTTGTTTTTCCATCAACCAGGGTTTTGCTGAGTTCACGTTTGGAGTTTATGCTCGCGCATCTAACTGCTTTCTTCATCCACTCGAAAGTCTCTCTCATGTCTGCTGTACCCTTTTCCACTGGCCTTGGTATCTTGGTACTTACGCTTTTTGTAGTTATGTATACATCTTCTCTGATTTTGTGGATTTGCACCTACTCGCTCTTTCCAATTAGCGTTTCTTGGCGCGCTGTTTCATTCCTCAAACTCATGCAACCTACCACATTTTTGATGATCTTGTGCTCGATTCGTGGTGGTTTCTTAACCTTTTCTGGTCGCCTTTGTCTTCATCAGCAACACTGAAGGGATTTTGCCTTCCTACTGTCATGCTTTTGTGAAGTTCGAACTTTTTTCTGCAATTCTTCTGGTCTCTAATGGTGGCCAGGGTTTTCTGATTTTCGTCTAGGGTTTTGACCCTCCTCCTGGCTTGAAGGCTACGGAAATTTTTCACTGCAAATTCTTTGTGGTTTTGCAAGATCTCAACTAGGGTTGTTGTTAGATTTTTCCGGGGTGCTTCGCTTTCCATGCCTCGATTTTTGTGCGCATCTATTCTAATCCGGGCCAGGGTTCCAAACCTCGCTTTTCAGTCGACAATCAATGGCTACCTATTTCCTCGGCTTCTATAATCTCACCGCGGTTATGCGGAGATTTCTTTGTTGGTTTTTAAACATTTTTCCCTTATTATTAAAAAAAATCTGGTTTAAGGGTTTATAATTTTCTCTCCTCAAAAATTCAAAGGTTAGTTCATGTTTACCCTAGTCGTGGTTTTTGCTGTACAAGAGGGCTCTCCGTTTCAAGAGTTTTACCGCTTTTTCCTTAAAAACAATGTTTTGTATGCTGATCCGTGTTTCGGATTTCGTGCCAGCTACTTTGGGTTTTCTGTAATTCACAACATGTGTGGGATTTCTCTTTGGTTTTTTACCCTTTTCCCCAACAAAAACGATGATTTGTAATCTTGGGTTTGGCAATTTTTTCCTCAAAAATCGTGGTTTGTTGCAATCTGTTTTTGTCGCACCTCGAGTTGCTAGGGCGAACATCTGCACAACTAGCTTCTTGTAGTCTGTTCTCAAGCATCGTGCTCATCTGCAAAAGTTTCGACGGTTTGCCGATTTCTCCTCAAAATCGTGGTCGTTGTTCTCAGTATGTCTCTAGCGGTAGAGAGGAACAGCTCTGTTATCCAACATCAGGTTGGACGTTTTCTGGTTTGAAGTTTTGCAGTTTCTGGGAGGATTAGTGGCGGACTCATCTCACATGGCAGAGTCAGTGGCAGGCTCTTGTCACCTGTTGCAGAGCTTTCATTTTTTGGTACTCTTGGTCATCAACATTCTGCAAATCCAAGGAGGGTCTCCATAGCAGCAGAGTGTTCTGAAGAATTTGTGACCAACGACTTGTAGATTGTTTTCTGTAGGCTAGTTTGACGATTGACCATTAAGGGAGGGTGTTAGAATATTATATTCTACTTGTTTAATGGTCCATACTTTAGTAGTGGGTCACTACAGTAGTTAGTGGTACTAGTGGGTCACTACAGTTGCTAGTGGATAGCTAGTGGGTGTGGTAGATAGACATTTTTTAATGTCTACAGTATTTCTACCTTCTCTATAAAATGTAATCATTTCCTTTGATAATACAAGCAACAAGCAATCAGCCATTCATTTCTCAATATGTGCGACCTCAACATCATCTTTAAATGAGGTGCTATAGACCAATATTGGATTCAAATAGTATCGAACAATGTGGAGAGGGGAGTGCATCTATCAATCCCATCTTCTATCAATTATGTCCCACAGTGGCATGTACCTATCCCTATTATTTTCCATCTTACCCCTCATCACCTCCTTGGCCCTTTCCATTGCCTCATACAAATAGACCATGGGGGGTTTCTTCCATCCACTAACCTCAAATCTTTTATTGGAGGCTCTAAAAATTCTACAACTTGTTCTATTACATCCCAAAAACTTGTAAAATAAATGTACTCTACCACTGCTATGCCATCTATTTGATTTGTAGAGCTTGACTATATCCACTCGTTTGTAATCAACATTCACTTCAAATTCACTTTTTGCTAGCAAAGAGTCTACAATGCAAGGAAGTGTGTAGCAAATCTTGTCACCCTTGGTCAAACTAGCTCCTTTCCCTCTACAAAGGAGAACATCATACACAACACCCTCGTATGATTGTAGATGAATTTGGTAGCTATGTGAGCCTTTTGGAATACCACATTAACCCATTCAAGTTTTCCAATGTCCTCTAGGGTTAGATCAAGGCAATGTGTTGTGCATGGACTAAAACACATAGAGGGATACCTGTCCATCAAAAATCTCCCAACAACACAAGAAACAGCATTGTAAATAATAAACTAAACCACATTTGATGGCCCTATATCCATGACCACCTCATCAAACAACTCGAACAATGCAATTGCAAACTTGATTCTATCTAATGCATCCACATATTTCAAAAAGGTTGTGCCAATATCACAAGAGATAAGGAAGTTGATGAGGGTTTCACTCATATCCACCAACCCATCTGACATTATGGTGCATCTAATCTTTGACAACTCTAATCGATGTTCATTAACAACATCATTAACCTCCTATACTGCATCATTGAGCATACCAACTGTCAATGTCTCATAAGATGGGGCTTTAACCCCAAAACTTGCAGCAGCATATTGTTCTAGGGCTTGGATTTCCTATTGTTATTGAGATGGACCCACAAAGGACCCTGGGCAAAGCCAAGGCAATCCCAGACCCAAACTTGAACAAGTATCGAATTTGTCCAATATGGAGGCTTAAATAGGAGAACCCAATGACAAAGGCATTTAGGATCATATTTACAGGTCTAATTGAAGCCTTGATTTATATTATTTTCCTCTGTGCAGCAATTAGAGAATTTAGCAAGCTTGGACTTGCTATGTTATAGGCTTTTAGCAATCATCTCATGCTTCTTTATCATCGTTAAATTTTACTTATTACAACAATAGCTCAGGTTTGCAGGTTTTGTTAAGGGTTCTGCAAGGCTAAAGTAATTGCAAAGGTAATATCAGATCTATGTTCAGCTTTTGACACACCAATTTTAGGCCTCCTATGTTACTGTTTAGGTTTAGAAGTCTGGCAAACAAATAAAGATATTTTTGTTTGACAAACAAAATATGTCAAGATTTTATTAGACAGGTTTAGAATGAGAGACTGCAAAATCAATCTCATTTACACCTATGGAAAAAGGGCATGAAACTTTTAGCCAAGACTGATTTGAAGGCAGTTAATGAATCAGTCAACAAGCAACTACTGGGCAGCTTGATGTATCTCACTGCCACTAAGCCTAACAACTCTCAGTTTAGGATGCTCTGAACACTCGACAGCAGCAACAAGAGTGTTACAATATGTAAAAGGAACATCAGATTTTGGCATTATATATGGAAGAAGCAAGAAGTTCAGGTTATGAGGCTATTCAAATAGGGTGTGTTCAGCCTCAAGATGGGGGATTTCTCGGACAGCAAGAAACATCATGTTTCCCTTTCAACTACCAAAACACAGAACAGAGCGGAAGTTAAAGCAGCATGTGAAGTGATTTCACTTACATGAATGGTTAGAGATTTTAAGATTCATCAGAAAGAGTCAACTCTCCTTTTCTATGACAACTAGGGAGTTCTCAAGCTGGCAAAGAATGCCATATCTGATGAGTGAACAAATATATTGGCATATATTGTCACTTCATTCAACATATTGTAAAAGATGGATAAGTTAAGCTGCAATATCACCCAACCCAAAACCAGACTGCAGACATTCTCACCAAGTTTCTTGGCCCAAATAAATTTGTTAAATTTCATGATAGACTTGGTGTAGCAAGGGAGAATGTTACTGTTTGTAATATAAAGTTATAATGATCGTACTAGTCTTAGTGATAGGCTTAGTATTAAGTCACTTTATGACTTTACCTCACTCTTCAAATAAAGTAAATATGACTTAATGTTCACATAAGTCATTTTAGGGTTAGGGTTTGTGTCACCCTACTGTTAGGTTTTATGTTGTTTCCCTATAAAATGGTCATTGCACTTTCATTAATACATACAAGAAGTATTTTCTCTCCTTCATGTTCTATCTTGTGTTCTTGCTTCATTTCTTTGTATCTGTTGATTTTTGTAATATATTTGACATTGCAATAGGCAATAAATACATTCACTACCCTATGGTCTGATATTAGATTCAATTCCAGATGTTTCAGTTTATCAGATTATAACTTTGTCATTGAGCATTATTTTTCATTTTTGGTATGAAGTAACTCGCCTAGGCAAGATTATACATGAGATACTCTACAACAGAAAGACTTACTGAACAGCCAATTCTCTTGTTGGAGTAAGAATAAGAACTCTTATGGCTGGAATACGCTTCGGCCGAAAAAGTAATCTCTCCAACACTGGTAAGCCAAATGCAGCTGTCTGTAATTGGAAACATAGAAATTGATCAACTATCATTCAACCAAAAGAAAAAGAAAAAAGAACCACCACAAGATCAAGAAGAATAGCAAGATATGTTATGGAAGGAAAATAAATACACTATATAAAACAGGATCCAAATAACCTTTCCAGACCCTGTAATTGCACTGCCACATATATCACGCCCAGTTAGTGCCAGAGGTATACATGCTGCCTGTATTTTGGAGTAAAAGCAGTCATAAAAGATTAGAAAAAGATTATAACTATCATCAAGGATTGCAAATATTTGGAGTTTTACATAACATTTAACAGCTCATACTTAGAAAATGATATACCATTTCCACTACAAAAATAAAGAAATCTTATCAATTAACTTGATCACGTGAATACAACTGTCTTTACATCATCACTACCATATAAACTTGTACTTTGGAATAGCACATTTATTACAAACAATGCATTCCAGCCAAGCAATGCAACAAAAATGTAACACATCAAAATTGACTCAACCAGATTTGTATTTATGCATTTGAGTAATAGGAAGCATTAACCATGAAATAAGAAGAATCTATTGCCACTTTTCAATATCAGAAATTTTGGCCCAACATTCAAATTGCATGTAACTCTTAAAAATGTTCTTGGAATTCAGGCCTCGATAAAAACACAGATTGCACACACAATAGAGTTAAAATTTCTAAGTTACCAGTTTTGGTTCTGGTTCTGGTTCAGGTTTGGGGGTTCGGTTCACGGGTTCAGCTAAAAATTTTTTGGGGGTTTGAGTTCGTTAGTACAAAAAAAATTATATATATATATATGCAGCCTAGAAGCATGAAGTAGGATTAGAATATCACATAACACCCTATAAACAACAAAACCATCATAAAATTGAATGTCATTTAAAACATGCATGATAAATATTCATCGTTCAAACTTCTAATTCAATATTACAACACTTTTAATCATCAAATGGATTATCTAAATCACCAATATCATTGTCAACATTGACATTAGATGATCTAGGAATAGTAGATGAATCACAAGCAGTGCCAGTGGCATTGTCATTAGCACTACTATCATGCTCATAATGGCTATTAGACTCCTCATATGCAATATGGTGGGACGTGGAAGCATCCAAGTCAATATGCTCTAGTTCTATAACCCACAACTTTGTCTCCCCTTCCTTGTAGTCATGTTGTTTGTGTGAAAGGAGACACAAGTTGGAATGCACATATATAAGTTCTTCGCTCTTTTTGAGAGCAATTTATTGCACTTTACTGGGTGGATGAAAGAATATGTGCTCCAATTCCTCTTAGATGCAGATGAACTAGCAACCTAAGAAGACAAAGTAAACAATTATAGTTATACATTATAAAAAAATAAAAAATTATCAATGAAACTTTAAAAACTAAAATATGAAAATTTATTAAACTTACTTGTGACAAAATTTTGATTGCAAGGGGTTGCAGATGTTGGAAGTATTGGCCATGGAAGTACCACCAACTATGAGCATCCTTTAAGAACCTGTCACGAAGAGCCTTTATACCTTGACCATTTGAGTGCACAAAATCAATGAACTCATTCATGACTATACCTCACAATTCAAGATCAAGGAAGAGTCTCATGAATGCTATCTTGTACCCTTTAGCCACTTCAAAATCTTTATATGGAGGATGCCTTCTTGGCACAAAAAGAATTTGACTACTATTTGTATTTTGGAGACAATACAAAAGCAAGAAGATGTAATGGAGTTGTCATTATGTTCCATCTTTCTTCAACAATTGCTTGCACTTGTTTGAAGAAAGTCTCTTTAAGGTCTTGCTCTTTCGCATTGATGGTGCACTTCATCTTCTCAAGCATGGAGTTGATGCCATCATATATCTCTCCAATGCATGGCTTGTCCATGTCAGTATAGCAAATCATACTCAAAATGGGCTCGGTGAAACTAAAGAGATACTCCACACGATCCCACCATGAGTCATCTAATATCATCCTCTTAATTTTTGTTGCCCTTTCAGTGCTGCTTTGCCTCCATATAGACCAATTTTGGCTAATCACCATGCTAGAAAGTGCTTACCTAACTTTCACAAGTCGTCTCAAGACGATTGTGTTAGAGATAAAACAGGTCATTGCAGCCTATTACAAAATCTAAAAAATAAAAAAAATAAAAAAAACTTTAAAGAAGAATTAGAATACACAATCAAATTATAAAAAATGCAAATATTACTTCACTTACCTTCAATAGCTCCAATTTTGAAAATGATCTAAGGATCCCTTGACACATGTGGTGTTTGGTGATGAACATCTAGATGTCCTCTACCTCTGCATAAAATTCTTTAATCCAAGCAATTTTATTCCCAATCTTTCGTAGCATAAGATTGAATGAGTGGACCGCACAAGGTGTCCAAAAGATATGTGAATATCGTTCCTCAACCAACAACCCTACAGCTCTACAATTCTTGGCATTGTCCATTACAACTTGAACAATGTTGCGGGGTCCCAATTCCTCAATGGCTGCAATGAGAATATCCGCAATAAATTGTCCATCTTTTACTTGCCCCTCACAATCCACGACTTTCAAAAACATTGCCCCTTTAGGGGACACCACTATGACATTGATCAAGGGCCTATTTTTTGAATCTTTCCAACCCTCAGAAACAATGGACACACCTGTCTCAATCCATGAATCCCTTATGGGCTTCAACGAATCTCCAACCATCGTGACCTTTTTCTCCAATAAGGTGCCACGCACCTTCTCATAACTTGGGCCCTTGTACCCTTTTCGAGCTTCATTAACCGTTCTCAACATCTCTTTCCAATATGGAGAACAAACAACATTAAAAGCTATTCCATTTGCATATATACATCTTGCTACATTTTGGTCGGCAATGGCTCTACTCTCATTTTGAAATGCAAGTTCCAAAGGCCCCTTTGGTCTTTTGTTTACAATGGGTTGTACACTTTGAGTTTGAGGATGAGGAGTGGCCAAAAATGGGTGGTCTTCTACCACGATATTGGAACTAGATGGAGGCAGCATTCCCTTTGATTTTTCGATAAGAGGTGATTTGATCTACGAGCTTCCTATTCATTTGTTGCTTCTTGCTCCATAATGTAATATATGACTATCGTAGATGGAATAGGTACATTGTTCTTTCTAGGGAAAGCTTTGATGCCTTTTCCAAGTGTTCCACACAAATGTGCTTTCACCCTAAAATATGAACTAGAATATTGAACATCACATCCATTGCATTTCCAAATGTAACCACCACCACATGGAACTAGTTGTATCATTTCAACATACTTCCATAGAGGAGAATTCGGATCTTTTTTGAACTTAGATTGAGTTGAAAAGGTAGAACTAGTTGCCATTGTGATTCCTATGGCAATTCTTTCTTGCAAACAACACATTCAAAACAAAAACAAGAAACTTGGAAACAAAAGATTGATTTATAAAACCTAGCTCTTTTGAATCTTTCATACATTCATAGAAGAAAGGAAAAACATAGATAAAATTAAACAAAACAAAGATTCATGTTTGTAAAACAAAAAGTTGAAGAAAAAATGAAAAAAACTTACCTCTTTGCAAAAACATCCTTCTACAATCTTTGTGGCAGCCAATGAACACTTGCAAATGTGTAGGAATGACAATGCAATCGTTTGTAGAAGCTTCAATGGTCAATCTTCAACTCCCTTTGTCAATCCAACAAGCAAAAATGAATGCTCAGCCTCTTGGAATGAAAGTGCTTGTTTGCAAAACAAATGAACGAGAATGAGGTAGTTTAGGTGTTTAGAGTGATTTAGAGGTCACTTTTAGGGTTCCCTTGGGCGCTGGTCAAAGTCAAACCCCAAAAAATATTAAAAAAATGCAAAAAGAATGCCTTTTTGGCTGACTAAGAGTGTGGGTTTTGTTTGGGTTCAATCGGGTTCGTCATGGTTCTCCCCAGGTTCGTTCAAGTTCTTCCCAGCCTAACCAGGCCACCTCTAGCCAGATCCTGCCCGCACCCATAGAGGTACCAGACCGAGATCTAAACCCAGAGCGAACTAGACCCAAATCCGGCCTCTGGGGGGACAAACCCAATAACAAAGTTAAATGGTAAAATACAAAAAAAAATTACCATATGCTATTTTGTTTGATTAGAACCTTTTGGCCTTAAATGCATTTTAGTGACAACTACCCATTGACAAGCTTCCACTTTACTGATAACAACCACCCTTTGTTAAGATTATAATAATTTAAAATTTACATTAATCACACTTTGGATCATAGACCCAACAAACCCCCCAATCCAGAAGAGTGAAAAAGATCAATTGAACATGAGTAATTACCACTATGGATCTATATGATGAAACCATTGCAACCTACCAGCTAAGCAACTGTACACTGGTACTAATCAACCTGTGTTGACAGCTCTGGTTTGTCACTACCTCCCCTATAGTCAGCTAACATGACCATTCTAATGGAAGTATACCTCGCTCCACATCAGCCTCTGATCTTTCTATCTATACATGAGATATAAGCATCTGCCTAATGCCCAACCACATTGATCTCTACCTCAAATGAATTCTCTACATATGTAAATGGTTTGAGTGATCTAACACATCTTCCTCCCTATCAGACAAAGGATGCACTTACAAAATCACAAAATTACCAGATAGTTGATTTGGTCCACAATAAAACTCAACAAACCAAAGTGCAACAAAAAGACTACAATAAAGATGCACTAACTTGTAATAAAAATT